>CAOJBJ013848555.1:0-18623 GCA_948291685.1 Euphorbia celastroides | reverse complement strand
AGCATTTCCACGATATCGTTATGATCAATTAATGGGACTTGGCCGGAAAGTGTTCTTGCCTCTATCATTAGCTCGGGTAGTCCCCGTTTCTGGTGTTTTAGTCACCTTTCAATGGCTCCCTTAATTATGTGCGAGGAATTGCCCTCTTGCTTAATGGGAAGCGGGCTAGTCCCCGAAAATGCCCGAAAATCGTTGGGGGTCATAAGATGAAACCGAAGTTGTAGATAACATTTGAATTTCTTGATCATTCCATTTGTTTCATAAATATGTCCGACGCTCTTCTAGAATTTTTAGCCGATATGGCTTCCGAAATAGTGACTCTCATAGGTTTGGCCTACATTCCACTGGTGACTCTGATCGTATTTCGCGCAGGTCGTCTGCGGGGGCTCAATGAGGAGAATATGGCCGAAAGGCTGGGAGATCTTTGCTTTGATACACTGAGAGAGCCATTCCACGTAAGTCATTTCCTATGTGTTCAGTGTCATAGGCCGTTGCAGCTAAAATAACGGGGGAAGGGGGGGGGGACATCAAATGGATTCAAGTTTTTTTACAAAAAAAACAGGAAGAGGTTCGATTCCTCTTTGATGTATTTTTTCGCTGTATCGACCTTCCGTCTTAATCCAACGAGAATATCTTACTTCCTCTTGACAATCCTGGATGCCCAAAGTCTTATGCCCGATGGCTCGGGAAAGTCTACAATCACAATTAATGTGACAATTAATGCTCCCTCTCCCTATCGGGCGAGCGTCTTCAATCCTCTCACTTCGCTCGAGTGACTACACGTACAACGCTTTCAAGCTAGCTCAGTCCGGTGCTTGTTTCGTTAGCGCTTACGTTTGATTGCTCGTTGCTTGTTCCTCGCCTCGTCTTTCTTTCTCTAGTTACTAGTTCATTTCATCTCCTAGAAGCCTGCCTTCTCGCTAGAGAAAAGTCTTATGCTTTATTTCAATATGAGGAACGAACGGAGGTACGAAGTTCTCGACCGATAGGGAGAGGAGCTTTGGCAGGAGTAAGGCGGGGAGCAGCCTTCATAAAACTGAAATCTAAGACAGTGGGAGAGCTCTCTAGTCGGGGAAG
The DNA here is from genome assembly GCA_948291685.1 of Euphorbia celastroides. Lineage (NCBI taxonomy): Eukaryota > Viridiplantae > Streptophyta > Magnoliopsida > Malpighiales > Euphorbiaceae > Euphorbia > Euphorbia celastroides. Next base: position 17,546 of record CAOJBJ013848555.1, on the reverse strand, counting down.
TGAGGGCCGAAGGGCAAGCGATTTCTGCATGTGAATAGCATTGAGTTAGTGGCAATCATGTGATTAGCAATAAAATATAAGAAGAGATGTAGAGCAAACCTGAGAAAGTGGCAGAGGGCTCCCTGACAAGGGAATGGCCGCGACTGGGCTAACGTCTGTGCCAGATGAATCAGTAGGCTTGACAACGGATGGGTCGTCCACAGAGCGGTTGCTAGAGCTAGCAGAGGGGGTCATCTCTTCTTGCACATTTTATTCTTCTCCATCATCAAGTCTCAACTAGATCGACGGTAGCAGGAGGAGGAGGAGCAAAAGCTTGAGGAGCAAGAGCTGGGGATTGAGCTGGAGTAGTCTCAACAGCAGAAGACCTCGTCCTCATTCTCTTAGCAGGCCGTGAAGAGGTTCCCTGAGGAGGTTGGGTGGGCTCCTTGCTAGCCTTCGTCGTGGTCTTCTTGGGAAGTTTCTTCTTAGAGGTAGCAGCAGTAGTGGAAAGAGGGGCAGAAGTAGAGGTGGCGCCTGGTGAAGGAGCTACCTTTCTCTTCTTAGTCAGGGGCACAGAACCAGTGGTTAGGATGGTCTTGACCAAGTCTACTAGCTCCTCGTCCTGGTGAGCTAGGTCTGCGAGAAGCACACAAATAGAAGTTAGTAAATAATAAAAACTGTGAACGAAGAGGGATGAAGGAGCTTACCAAGAGAGTTGTCAACGATTTCAACGAAAGGGGCGGACCACCAAGACTTGAAGAACTCGCTTTCGGAGGCCGGGAGCTGCACTACACTACTGGGCACTTAAATTCCAAGCTTCTTTTGTAGGTCCGGGCAAAATCGGCCGAAATGTTAGAAGGTGCTTGCCGTGGAAGGAAATCGAGACGTGGAAGACAAGCAGTCAGACCCGAAAATGAGCCAAAGTTTCAAGTTCTCTTAGGTAACTTACCTGAGAAGGTGGATTGCTTTGGATGCTTCCTGTTTAAAGTAAGGACTATGCTCAGATGGGCCTCCTCGCAAAAGATTTGATTCGATACTTAGAAGATAGGGTCAATATGAACTATGAAGCTGCGCGGGAATCCCAGTATTATATACACTTCTCCTCGTCTTAGGAAGCTCCTTCAATCTTTATAGATTGAAGGTAGCGAGTGCACTACTAGGTAATGCTAATTCAACCAATGTAATCAACAACTTTGGAAGAGGCTTTGCTCTCTTCGATAGCAGAAGAAGAATCATTCCTCATTCACTTCCAGGTACGTAGTCGCTATAGCGAAACTATTGGAAAGAAGAGCTAAGCCTTCCACTCCTAATCCTAATCCAATTATTACAATCTCGAAGGGCTAATTCATAGCAGGAAAGATCATATGCTACGGCATCTACTACTCCGTACTTACCTGCCCTTGCTTTACTGAACTGATTCCCTCGCTTCCTTCGATAGGTTTAAGAGCATGTGATATTCTCACTGCTAGCAGCAATCATTATAAAATCTTCCTATTTTTGGGTTCACCATGTGCATTACTAGACTAGCCAGTTTCAAATAGGAATATAGATATTTAAATAGATCTAGACCCATATCCATAAAAAAGAAAGATTAGTACAGACTCCTATTGATCTATAAGTTTCAGCGGCAAGAGGGAAAGAAGCCTATATCATCTATAGTCCTTTTCCAGAGCGAGATCCAGGACCATCAGTAGCATATCGACCAGCTTCGCGAACAGGCCGCCTATACTTCCTTACTTCTCCGGTACTAGTTATGGTTATGCTGCTGAATCAACTGCATAATCGATTGGATTAACAAGGTCAATTGGATTTGCTACCAGTGGATTATATGTTACCATCTATTCCTCTAGTGATGCTTCAGCCTTCGTCTTTGCTGCTCCTGTGGGGACGAGAACGAACTTACTCTAAATCTGCAGAATCCACTACCCGCTCCTCCTTCTTGGTCACCAGAAGAGAATCAACTGAATCGACTTTCTCGGACGCTGGCTCCACCTGTGCTCTAGCTTCGGGTTCACCTAGGTGGGAAAGACGCTTTCTTTATGGCTGGTGGCTAGCTTTCTGTCTTTGGCTTCTTTCCGGTCTAGCATGGCTGGCTTGGCTGCTGGTCCCGGGTCTGCTTTCTTTCCTTCTTTTCTTTCTCAGCCTCCTTTTCTGGCTCCCCAGGGAGCTCTGGTAGTTATGCTCGTGAACTCGAGTGCCAAAGCCAAAACGAGTCCGATGGAACAGGTTCAGCTGGCTCCGTCAAAGAAGGGGCCTTCGTGGAAAGATAGACGGAATTCAAGACCATTCCTTCTCCGAACCCCGCTTACCAAAGCAAAACAAGGGAATGCCGCTAATTGGAGTGGTGGCAACTACTAAGAAAGAGTCTTTTCTCCGCATCTGCTTGAGGGGGAATTTCAGGAAAAAGGATACCGTACCTTTGGCTATGGTCCGCTCTGAGCTTTGCTTTCCTTTAATAGAAAGGAAGGACTTAGAACACTCACCCAATCTCCACTTAATAAAGACAAAAACCGCATATCGTGGGGTGGGCCTACCCGAACTGTTCGAAAAGAGCTTCTCCTTGAAAGACTGATAAGAAAGCAGAAGACATTGATCTAGCGATAAGGCCGATAGCAGAATGAAATGAACTAGAGCAAGCAAATACAAATCCACTTTAAGGCCGATTTCACTATTGAAAATCCAATTTTTCCACCAGACCTTTGTGTTTTTTTTAGACGGCCCTCTCGAAAACGAAGATTTGATCGGTATAACTCATGCGTGAAAGAAAGCCCTTTACATACACGCCTTTTGAGGGAGAGTATCCAAAGAATTCAACTTTCACAGAATTCTTCTCTCCCGGCTTACTATTCTTTGGCGGAGGGATTGTCGGGTGAACAATATGATTCGAAAGAGGGTCATCGGCCCTAGCCTTTGAGGAAAGGTGGAATCGTTGGTAGGTTTCGGGTTTAGAAGCTAAACGTGTAACTCTAATAACTCAAGGACTCCGATCAGAGGCAATCAATCGAATGCTTTATTATATTATCGGGAACTCAAAATCGAAGTACTACGGCGTCGTCATCACCGGACACGTACTAGCCCGCCTTTTGTCTTTTGGTAGTGCCCATCTCTACTTAAGGCAACGAAGGTGCCCCTTCCCGTCTTGTCGAGACTAGACGAACCTAGATAATCAATGTATTCATCGTACCTCTCCCCTTGATTTGACTTTGAATGAGCCCCAGACCTCGCTTTTTTTGACCATGAAGAAAGATGCCCTGCCCTCACCAACTATCTAATACTGGGCGGGCTCATGTTACAAGTTCCTCTCTATTTTCCTCCATTTAAAGAATCGGCAAAGGTAGTTTACTTACTTAGTGCTTGCGCTAAGGGAAAACCCCTGCAATCTGTCCCAACGGTAGATCCGCAACTTCTCCCCCTCCTTTTGGAGTGGGAAATAGATTCAATGAGAAAGTTACAAGATCAAGAATGAGGAACGGAGACAAGAGGGGTTTGACAGCTCATCGAGCTAAGAGGTTTAGTCAGCAACCCTTTATTAGTTAGGAGCGAAAGTTGCTCTAAAGCTGTCTTTTTGAGGAAAACTTTAGATAACCTTTTCCGGCATTCTTTCATATAAAGCAGTCGGTGAAGCTTAAGGTAAGGTTATGCCGTTGAAGACCGGTATCCCTTCCCCACCAGGAAACTCTGGTCAGTTCTCTTCTTTTTCCCAGTGGGTTTAACATAGGCTTCATCTAAGAACTCTCAACCCCGTGGCATTACTGGTTCGCTTGCAAATACTTTTCCTCTCGCCGCTTCCCCGAAAAGGCCTAAACTAGATTTTCCTAAGCATCTCCAACATTTCCTTTCGCCATGGAGCTTGCATAAATATAACCGGTGAGAATCAATGAAAGCTATATGTACACGTCCAGATCCTCCTATGTCGCGCTATGGCTTGGCTTAGCTGGTGGTCCGCTAGATGCTAGATAGGATAGACATTATCGAATAGGACACTTTGGAGAGATTTCCACCACCGGCAAATTGTCGGCCTTTCTTCCTTTCCAATTCTCTCTATATTGACATGCCCCAGATGCAAAGATTGAACGACTGACCTAGTTCGCTTAAGCGCATTGACTCACTCGAAGCGTGAGAAGATGACATAAGAGATATTTTACTGGTCGTATCTTTGTCCATTTCTTTACTTCACCTCCGGCTAAGAATTTCATTGCCTTTTTTTTTCGGTTGAAAAATCTGTTTTAGAACGTGATGGTACCTCGACCCTGTCCCCTGACAGCCGCTAAAAAGAGAATGTGTCCTACAGTCTAAGTTAGGATTAATGATAGCACGATTACCATATTAGGTGAAAATTTGTGAAAGATCAATCTCCATACCTCTCCTTCTCTTCAAAGATAGGGAACTCCAAGCCCATCAACACACATTCGTTCAAACGTACCTTTCCATTTCAACGAAATCTTTTAATTGTGCTTATGGCACTCTTTCTTTCTTAACGCCTTTTGCTTTAGCTCTTAGGGTCCATCTGCTCTATTTATTGCTATAGCTTTTGGGGAATAAAGTCTTGCCAAAGATAAAAAGTATAGCTTAGAGGCCCTTCGCCCTATTGTTCTAGCTAGCTTTAGGGCCCCTCGTCCACAAGGATAGAAAAGAGAAAGAGCAGCCGAATGCCCCATCTCCTACGGATCAAAGCTAGGCCCCAAAAAAGAAGGAAAGGTAGGCAGGTTCAACAAAAGCTGCAAACTAGGGCTCGGAAAACTCGTGCAATCTACAGAAGAAAGAGTCAAAAAAACCTAATGGATCGAATCTATTCGTGGAATTAGAAGAGGGGCTATCTAATTAAAGAAGACGCTCTAGAAACTTCTAACTTCATCCAATCGACTTCCTTGTTGGCTTCCTATCGCCTGTTATCGCCAGCCTGGAATGAAAGGGAGGGCATCAACTAGCCTACCAGAACTGCTTTGCTTAACACACATATAGTTCAGTTCCCTCAATTCATCACCAACATGCTTTATTCCAATCTCGAGGGACTGAACCCGCTCCTCTTCCTCACGAATAATATATTACCCTACTTCACCAAGAGGGGGAACGAGGGGATCGTATCAGAGAAATACATGCTGAAATCGCGATGAAATTTCAGCACTATTTCGAGATAGAGCGGCCACAGCTGCCGCAGTGGAGAGGGGGAGGAAGAAAAGAAATCAAACTCCTGCAAGAGGTACGAAGTGACTCGACCGAACAAGCAAGGGGGAGGAGCGCTTGAAATTGGAATTTTTAGGCACGAGATAGCCCTCAAAAGGATAAATTGAGAATAGAAGCTTTACGTCACCGATTCGTTAGTAAACTGGGACACGTTTAGCATGGGTAAAGGTCGGTGAGAAAGTGATGATTTGAGGCCTGAATTCCACCTAGTCCGGCAGGGGAAGCTTATGGCTTTGGTCTTCTTAATTCAGTCAGTTTCTTTCTTATTTCTTCCGTCTAGGGAAAGCCAGCCCTTTTCCACTATACGAAAGGAACGAAAGCTTAAGAAGAGCAGCTGTGGTAAGGAATTGGATTGAGAAGCTCCGCCCAGTAGTGCTCTACAGTAGTGTCTTGCGGGGTCGGAGATCATCAAAAAAGAAAGACTCCAATGCTTTTCTGGTGTTTAATGAATTGTAGATAGGAAACCTAAATGCCACAGCTGACTCATAAGAAAGTCATGGGATACCCTGACCTCGTCAACGAGACAGGAAAAGGCAAGAGGCTTTGAGCGCGGGACAAGGTAAGCTTTCTCTTATTGCACGCCTACCTTTCTTTGTAAGGGGTTTTGGGATGAGGATAATTAGTTTGTAATTAGCACTAAGGCAGTGGAAGCAGAATCCGTTGATGAATGCTTATATGCTTATATATAATAAAAAAAAGTCAAAACTAGGATAAGGTTTTGTAGAATAGGTAGGGCACGGCTCTTCTCTCAAATAATCCTATCATCTATGTCTTCGTCCGAGTGGATTTCCCATGGTATGAAAAGTCGGGAATATCTATATTTACATAAAAGAATTTGTGGACGGATGCCCTTGATCAGGAAGTCGAACATATGCCCGTATAGGTAAAATACAATACGTCGATCATACTAAAATACAGGACGGACTAGAAGGGACCTAAGCAGTCCTTGATTGGGAGATTTCATCCCTTCAATAGCAGCCCTTGTACTGATTTTAAGCTCTTCACTGGCGTCTTTGTATGTCTCAACTTGACCTCTTATTGCCGGTTATAGGCTTGGTTGTCGGGCCGGCAGTTCAAAAATGTTTCGGATACAGCCCCAACACGTCTTTCGTCTAATCGGGAGAAAAAAGGAAAAAGGCGTTATTGCTGTGCTTCCCTTCCCAGTCACCATTCCGACAGGGAATGAAGCGAGGTAGATCTAAGAAGCTTGAAACTAGGCAGCAAAATAAGGAAGAGTGGCTTACCGCAGGCTTTTCAAAACAAATACTTCAAGAGATATCGGCTAAACGAAAAGGGGATTTGTGCTTTCCTCTTAAAGTAGGGGTTGGACCAAGAAGATAGGTCACAAGTGGCCTTACTCTCTTTGTTTCGGAATGAGGATGGGAAGGCCTTCCACTCCAATAAATGATAGGACAGCTTTTGGTGCCCTACTCTCGCGGAACGGAAGGAAAGCCACAGAATAAAGTTTGCTACTAGAAAGGAAAGAAAGAGAGGGAGACAGAGAAGGGATCCTAACGCATTCCCATAGTGATCTTCACCTAGAGACAAGACTATGTCACAAGATAAGACAATAAAATAATACAAAAAAGAAGATAGTCTGATAGATAGGAGAAAGAGAGGAGTCTAGAGCAACTACAGGAAACTATTAGACGTTACGCTCCTACCTATAGATAGGAGGAACTTCCCTGACTCTCTGTCTCTGCATCCTGACCGCTTCTTGCTATGGGACTAAGGGGAGTGCCCGCATCTTGCTGTGAACTAGAATCTCCTACTCACATTTTGAGATTCCTCCGTGCTTATCCCCTAATGTGTCGTCCTCCATGAATGTGGCACCTGTCTTGAAGAGGGTGATGAAAAACCATTAAATTAAGGCTCTCACCGGAGCCCAGGGGCAACACTTACATAAGCCACTGTCAACCACTGTAATAAGAGCAATGGGATACACGACAACGAGCGAATCTCTTTCCCACCCGAAGCTTTAACTGAACCTCTATACCCGACAGAGGAATGACAGCGGGAATGGACCTTAGCAACCCCCTTCTCCTTCCATTGCAAATACGTATATAGATGGAAATGGTTCCCTTCCTTGAGCAGGAATGCATGAGTTGTTAATCCGTATATGAGTCCCCTCACTTCCTCATGTAAGTCAATGTTTCCCCCTCTAGGAGGATAAATCTCTTTCTCATAACTTCGCAAGCCTACCTGACATTCCCTTCTATCATTCGTTCCTGGATAGCTGTGGTGTTCCAAGAGACATATGGAAGATTTCGAAGCCTGCTCTGTGATGGGAGGTGAGGCTGTTCAAGGAAGTATCCTTGGGGAAGGCAGGGCAGTCAAGCGGGCTTAAGAGAGATTGAGATTCTATTCTTGGGGAAGGGAAGTTGTTACGAGCAGCCTGACTTGTAGCTTGATAAAGGGCGGATGGAAGGATAGCTGGAAATTGAATTCCACTTAGAATTCTAAGGAAAAAAGTCTCAGTATCTAATGAACCGAACGCTTCAGCCGTGGAACAAAGTAACTGCTGGACCAATGTGTTTGTGCCAAATCAAAAGGAAATGACAATTGTCTCAGGAGCAATCCCTTTCAGTTCAAATTCCGAGCTTGCACAGCACAGGGTATATCCCACTTAAGGGAATGGGGGGCAAGAAAGAATAGATTAGAAGCCCCTTGAAGTTTCCTTTATCTATCCTTTATTTGTGAATCCCAAGTGGGAGTCAAATAGGAGAATATGAGAACACTTGAGAGTCTTTCTATTACTTCCTTGCTTACCTGGCTCACTTCGAAACAAAGAGAAGTAGTTTATTTGCTTGCTTAGCTCGAAGATGCCAACTTCGTTCACTTACGTCTCTCGTTTACTTGTTAGCTAGCCCTATTCCTCACCTTTGCTTTGAGGGTATCTAAATATACAGTGGTGTGCTCGTTAGAGGATGCTTTTTTAGTTAGCTAAGCGACTACCTTAGTTGAAGGTGGGAGAGCAGCAAAGTCTCTTATCTTCCCCAAGAAGGCAGAAATCGAGATGTGAGAAAAAGAATAGCTATTCACTCTCCAAAGCCCTAAAAATGCTTTCTAGCAGATGTGAAGAGAGGATTGTTGACAATTCAATAAGCACTGCAATACCCTCTTACGGAATGATCTCGGTGTTCTCGCTATGTCGTCAATCTCAGTATACGGAAATGGTCTGACCAAGAGGCATCGATCTGGAGTGGGTCTTGCATTGCCGGATGACAGGAGCCCTTCACCTCCACTCTTCAATTATATCCATACCAGGTGAACACAGATGATCGACCTTCAGTGCCTGGTCAACCATTAAAGAAGAGAAGAGGAGCGGAACAATGAGAAGGAGTTCGTAGCCCTCCAACCAGAACTAATCAACCCGCCTCTTCAACATCTCCATTTCCCATTCCATCTCTGGGATCCAATGCTTCTTCACCGGGCCCGCCCGATCCCATTCCAATGCCTAGCCCGAAAGCATGGAATCACCATCATTCTCCATATGACCCGATAGCAACACCAGGATCCCAATCCAAGTATTTCCTCTCTCCTGGCAAAGAAAGGAGGGGAGAACCCCGGTATCTATCTACTGGTCACCAAAATGAAAGCTCCTGCCCTCAAATGCTTCCCAACGAGAGAAGCTAAGGGAGCGCCGTTAAGGCCGGTTGTCCAATCAACGGAAATGTGTAGAGCCTTGACATGACCAGTTCCTTCTGGAGGTACTGAGCCCAAAGCTGGATCTAATGTCTTCTGTTCCAGGATCAAATGCTTGGGAGGCAGCCTCTGCATCTGCATTTCCATTCCCAGGGAGCTCAAAGCAATCAAGTGAATCCTTGCCATCAGGACCAATCCCTAGCGCCCAAGCAACGGCAGCTAAGAACCTTTATTCGAGACCATTAGTAGGTAGCACGTCGAGGTTCCAAGCCGAACCAAAGCAATCTATTTATCCGAACCAACTAGCGATCAAATACCAGCCAAGGATTCCACTCTCTCTCCACCTGAATCGATGGTTTAAATATCTTAGTAAGATATATCGGTTCAGCCAGCTAGCTGCATGCCGTATCGGGAAGCGCTGATTCATTCCCCCGATTGTGGAATTTCGACATGTTTGTGGTGAACGAGGAGCGGACCTACGTCTAGAAGAGAATACCGGCTAGGGTGTGAGCACTTTTATACTACGGAAATAACAGGCATACCAACTTGATCGTTACCGGTCATCAATTCAACCTCTCGTACGAGTAGGAGTGCTTGGTCTTCTACTTGAGCGATGGGCTAGAAGCCCGAGCGATACCTTATATATATAATTCTAATAATCTAGAATGAAAAAATCCCGGGGTATGTATGGATCCGTGATCCTAATATGAATGGAGGAAGTGTGCCTAATAGGTAGGAATGGCAGGGTTAACAGCAATGGCTGGTTAAAGAGTCTTTGATGCAAAAAAAGTGCTTCTCCTCAGAAGATGAGTGGAGGAAGAATGAATGGATTGGTTGATGCACAACCGTATTCAACCTCTGATCGCTCCTCTGTGTAAGGAGTGTTCGATTCTTATCTTTGTGGGAGTTACTCTGATAATGAACGGAATGATGTTTACTCATTGAGCACTCCCGGATGTAACACATATGCCTTCTCGTAGAGCACTCCCAGAAGCGACCCTGAAGCCTGATCGTGCTTGGAAAAGGCATTTCATTGACCGAACCCGACCCATCCCATCGAGAGTGCGAACTGCGCTTTATTCGCTTCATAGCTGGCTTTGCATAGGAACCTCTGATTGAGCCCGCGGAGTCGCCTTACTGCTTGAGTGAGTAAGCATTCCAGATTGTTGAGCTTGGCTCACTTCAGCTTCAGAGCTGGCTATTGCTTGCTTAGAGGAGGAAGCAGGCGTTGGTACAGAAGCGGCATATGGTGCTTCCCGCAATGGAGCTAGCACCCTTAGATTCCTCTCTATACCCAAGAAGATTGGAAACACTCTGTGGAACTGAAAGTGGCGTATTGGAGACTGCACAGCAAGTGGCGTAGTGGAGTGAGCGAGCATCTTATTTGCCCAAGAAGATGGATGGGATAGAGGAAGCTTCCTATTCTCTGTAAACAGAAAGGGAAGTTGTGCCCAATGACTGGAATAAGCTAGTACCATAGATTATTAGCTATGGACTACTCCTTAAGCTAGAGGAGACTTGTTTGTCTGGGAAAAAGAGTCATTCTAGACCCGATTGGAAAGATTGAATTGAAAGCAAGAACATAGACCTGACGAGAAAGACCCACATTTCTAATATTAACTTATGATAATCAAAGGGAGTCGTGGTTACGGGTAAGGTTAGGAAGGGCGGGAAGGACTTCCTTACTAGAAGAGGATGGTAAAGCCATATGTGAAGCTGAGGCAAAGACATTTTCTCTTGAAGATTTAGCGGAAATAAAAGTCTAAAGTGCCTTACTGTGCGAAAACGCATATTTTACTCTCTGGCCAAGTCTGGAGATAGACCAGGAAAGACATCTTCAAACCTGCCCGCTGACACTAGTACTGAAGACTTACTTGAAAGTGGTACTGGCTAGTGGACTGATGGAGATGGAAATGTCTTCCTCGCGGGATGTGAGACTTAAAGAAGCAGGGGATTACTTATGTCTGGAAATAGCATAGTAGAAGTGCGTCCAGAAGGATATTACAGAAGGAGCGAAAGAAGCTCGACTGATTAGAGAGGAGCGGAAGTCGATCCAAAACTGTCCTCGAAGTCTGCTGCCAACCTTGTTGCCTTAAAGAAAAGGTTTTTCGCTACTCCCTCGGTCCTTAACCTTAAAAGGATGGTCTAAAAGAGCTAAAAGAGTGGGATGCCTAAGGTAAGGGCTGGCACACGTTCTTTCCCGTCCCGCTATTCCTTGGTCGAGGAATACGGAATATCCGGTGTTACAACCGATTCTCCTATATTAGCTAGTCGAAGATGGTTCTGCATCCTATTCTAAGATAAGACGATAGTAAGGAAGTGAACGGTTGGTTCGAAGAGGGAAGTGGCTAACTAATAGAAAGCAAAAGTAAGCAGTAGATCGAGAGAATCTTGCAAGAGTGCTGACCTTGCTGACAATAAACCTGAGGCACCGAATACACACTTAGCTGGGTTGAGTCGACTTACGGAGTCTTTCGATTCTCAGATTGACGATGTGGCTTTCTGCGTCGAGAGACTTGGCGATCATATCGTCTACGTAGACTTCTATCTCCCGGTCCATCATGGAACTGTGTGGCCATCTGCTACCTGCCCATAGAAAGGGTTTTAAAAGGTACCCAATTGAATAGTGAATTATACCCGGGGAATCAATAAACACGCCCTGGCCTGCTTGGGTGGTTCTCATCCCTTTCAACCATGTCCAAGATTTCTTCTCAGTATCGTTCTGGAAACTCCTCACTGAGCCCGATGTCAAGATCGAGGGAAGAGCTTTCTTCTGTTTCGTCCTCTACCGACTTCCCTAGGAGAGAGATTTTTAGTGATAATATATGAAAGCAGTATAAATTAGTATCCCGTAGGGTTTAAAGGCATAACCTCAACGGGTGTTACCAGCTTGGGAGAGGGATGACCTCCCAGTCTCCTCCTACGCTCTGGGCATAGCAAGAGGAATCTATTCTTACCTCACTTGTTCTAAGAGTCTCATAAACCTTTGGACCATCTTCATTGACTGGAAGATTCTTTCAAACTAGGAAGGCTTCTTAGAGCTAGGCTAGTCATACGAGCTTGCTACGAGAGTGAAACGAGTAGAGGTCGTTGGAACGCTTTAACAAGGCCGTTACGGAGATGCGAACACCGCTGCTCGCGATCATAGGAGCTAATCGTCTCCTCTAGCAAAAGCGAGCGTAAGGGATTCAAGATCTCAAAAGCAGTATAGGTAGGGTGTCCCAATGTCAACTTGGTGTCGAGGGACACCCATCCTCACAACCGGATCTATCTGTTTCAACGTACCGTACTTTATATAGAATATATAGAGATGTTATCAAAACTTTCAATTCCCTGAAGACCGGGCTGCTCAAATGATGGCTCAGAGTCTGGCCGACCCACTTTGTTTGTTCCTTGGTTGGGATCTATCACTACTTTGTGAAGAGCTACCAAGCCTTGAGAACAGAGCGAGCCTTACAGCTTGAAAGGAACCTGAAAGATGGATCTTGAAACCTTGGGGAAAGATTGCTACCCCTTTCCAGCTCCAATTCCAATGCCCCCTGCTCTACCGCAATAGCTGCAATATAAAGCTCCTATTCGGGCTTCATCTCCCTCGGCTCTTCAATTCCAACAAGCTATTCAATATCAGCAGACACCTCAGGGGCAGCAATGGCTGCAGCGTAGGATTAGTCCCTTATGACTACGCCAATGCCAACGAGAATCCTGCTGTAGCTAGGTTTTTTCCTCAGCAGCAAATTCAGGTGCATCAACAGCAATTTAGCATAAGTGGCTAATCCTTCACAAAATATGGGAATCCTTCGAAACTTATTGCCTGATTACAATGCGCAACCGCCTGCGCCTTGAAACAATTCGAACAATTTGAAGTGTGAAATGAAAGAGGACGGCCCAAGTGTCTCTCCTCTCCGTTTCCCGAAATGAATGAAGTATATAACCAAACCGCCGACGCCGATACAATCATCAATTATGAACTAGAATTATCGGCGGATGCAGAGGTTCTTCGTGAGCGGATTAACCGCATAAGAGAAGATCCAAGGCTACTATCCTCTATCTATAAAGAGTACCTGGACCAGACAATCAATGGTTGTGCTTGAAGCCTTCTCCTACCTAGATATGGTACTTCAAGCAAGACGGGTTGAAACATCCCTATAGCATAGCTTGGTCCTGTCTTTTGTCTCTTTCATTCACTTCGACCCGCAACTTCCATGGATCGATCAGAGTGAAGGAGCTCCTCCCTACGTGACCTATCGTTCCAATCATGAGACTTTTCGTGTCACCCAAAATGGACTGGCCCTGTTTTACGAAGGTATGTAAATCTTGGAATTGTTTTATCTCGAACTCGCTGGCAAAAGTGACAGTGACGAAGTCAATTTCACTCCATAGAGGAACCCTCAAAAGATGGCAAAAAAGACGACTTTGAAGACCCTGTATTGCTTGTCTTTGTTGGCGGTGTACACTACTTTACTGAAAGCGAATAGTGCGCTACGCACCTTCGGGGGAAGGCAAGGAACCGATTGACCATTAGTAAGGTAAGGTTTTCTTTTAGGCCCTCGCCTACGGTGTTATAGCTACTGTTCCGGGGATGGGGATAAGGATAGGGGGTATAGAAAGACCATTACAATATCGTTATCTTATCTTTCAAACTTCCTAAAAGGCTTTGCTTTATAAAAGCCCTTATAGGTCTTTTTAAGTCTTCCTCCTCGGGGTCCTCGAGCTCTAATGTTTTCTTCAGGGCTGGCAGTCTTGCTCGCTGTTGGATTAGAAACTCTCTCTTTTTCGTCTTTGTGTATCTGATCTTTTTTGCTTTTACTGAACCTACCATAAAGTCAGATCTGTTCTTTACTTACTTTGGCGTACCTTGCTAAAGTCGGAATCTGTCCGACCTTGCAGAAGAAAGGGCCTGCTCCTTTGTTTGCGCCGGTTTACGCCGCTTGGGGGAACTCGCTTGCGCTTTAGGAATGGCTTCCAACTTTATGTATGGTTCGGCGCTTGCGGATTAGCGTTTGTTATCTAGAGGCATTACAAGAAAGCGAGCGGGGCAACTAGCTAGGGCCTTAGGCTTATTTAAATAAAGATTCCAGCTGGGCTAGTCAGACTAAGCGAGTCAAAGAAAGAAGACAGGATAAGAACCGTAACCCTGTGTCATAGGGTTGCAAAGGCACTATCGGGGAGAGGCTTTTGAGAGAGATATGGGTGAAGCGGATCCTTTAATTGACTATGCTAGGTGGCATAAAGAGTCTCTTTCTCAGTGCATTTTGTTCTTTAGGATTAAAACCCCTTCCTTCAGGCTGGGTCAGCTTGTTGAGCGGACTGAACTATGAACTCTAGAGCCAAAGGAGAGACAAAGGTCTCCTTTTTTGATTAAGCGGAATATGAAGTTAGTGGCATGTGCTTTTTTAATTTAAAGCACCTTTAGTCCGAGGTTTCTTGACAAATGAATGGTGATTGAAACTGTCCGCCCGTTCCACTTCTTCCAGCTAAACAAGGAGTAAGGAAAGGTCAGTAAGGAAGAGCTAGTCTTTCAAGGAAAGACAAGACAGAGTGCATCGATTAACCTCTTTGGGTTAGGGAAGGGTAAGATCTTCCTAGTCTGATAGAGTCTATTGCGCGCGTGAGAGCTTTCTATGCTTAGCGCTAGGAGTGGCACTTGCCTTCGTTAGGAGAGGGGTGAACGGAGTAAAGAAGAGTTGTACCGAAGACTTTCTATTAGCATACAATAAAGTGCAGTCCCGCGCTTTGGCTTAGTCACTCTCTCGTCGTTCCTGAGAGCGGATTAAAGGATGGAACAAGAAGAGTTGCGTAGTGTAACATAAATAAGACTTTTTCTAGGGCTTCCTCTAACAAGAGAAGAAGCCGTTAGCAGTTCAGGTTAGGGTTTAATACCTATTCTGATAGCAGAGTCGTGTTAAAACCTATAAGATAAGTACGGGCGATGACCTAGTCTTTCAAGACAGTCAACATCCGCAGTCAAGTGACCCGTTCAGTCTAAGGAGCGTAGAGCGTAGCTTATTACTATTGGGATAACCAATAATAATATTCCCTCTATCAATTCCTTTTTCATAAGGCCGAAAGATTTTCTAGATTCTTACTTCACTTCTTCTATCATATTCATATAGTAGTCTGACTCTTACTCTTACGCATGAGGTTTAGAAGCTAAATTGCACGAGCATTAGAGTAGCTAGGATTTGATACGAGTGAGACGAAGACTCGATGGTTCTTACAGACCAATCTCGACAAATAAGAGAAATTGGACAGTAACGAATACGATTTCATTCAATTCGAAATTCTTTGTCTCTCGACGGATAAGGTTTTTATTCCATTGTTGAAAATCGAAGTTGTGTAAGGCATATAGTTATCGATTGATAAGTGACTTCGTTTCCAAGCTTTTCCGTAAGTCAATCCAGTAGCACGGTCTCGGTCCTGCAAGCCAACGGTTGCCTACTTTCTTTCAAATAAGATCTGTCCCAGCGTGGTATTATTTTTAACCAAGACTCTTCCTTATAGAATTCCTTATAGAATATATATATATAAGTAAGAAATTTCTTCTTTTGATGTCGACATTCCAATGAATGAAAAGTAAAAAACCTGTAGATAAATGCTTGATACAGATGATGATAAGACTTTCCAATCAGTAGCAGCCCTCCATTCCGCTACTAATAACGTGAAGAAAATTGGACTGAATAGGGCTTACGGAACACCAACGGAATCCTTTCTTTAAACGATTTGACCCACAAAAAACTATTCAGCTTTTTCTGGTCTTCCAACTCTGCTAATCGCCAGGAATGGAAATACGGGCATCCTACGCATTTTCGTTTTTATTTCTATCTTTAGACAATCTCTGCAGATGAACCTTAATAGATCTCATAAAGGATTTTAGAAGCATGATACAAATGGCGAAGACTACTCATCTAAGGGCCCGTATGGCATACCACCAGTAGCGCCGATAGTTGGCATATTGGTCAATTTCGTGCTAGATGACTTAGATAGGGAGTTTCAATGCGTCTTTCATAGCTCGAGTGACAGCATTAACTATGCCAGGTATCTATTTGAAGCTATTATCTCTTTTAAAGATGAACCAGCTTTGGATGTAGACGTAAACTTGATTTCGGCTTGCCTTGATGAGCTAAACCTATCGGGAAAGATTCGTGTCCTTAAGCCAGGGGATAGGCCTATACCATGCTTTAGAGGGTTCATATGGATTAAGATTAAGATAGATGGATTGAGAAACTTAATCAATAAGAATGGGATAATATTTTTCTTTGAAAAGAGGTACGAAGTCACTGTTAAAGGCAGGTAGGTTTCTTACTTAGTGCTTGTGCTAAGGAACGAATAGTCACTCGACAGGTTGGAGGAGAGGAGAGGTCCTAACTTAGGTTACAGCCTCGGGGCAAGGGGACCGGCCACCAACAATGGATTTAGAATGAGATATCAATTGCCAGTTGACTTTCTTGGGTGATATACCCCTGTCTATCTTAGGATAAAAGGCTACCAGTTGGGATTAAAAAGAGATATCAATAGCTTTTGCTCTTTCTTTCCCGTCTTTCACCGCCCATATCTTGGTATGGGGGGTAGCTGATCTTCCAAGACTTGCCGGTCACTATGGCTTTCCTGAACTAGGTACGGAGTTACTCATATATATGGAGCAAGGCCCCTAACCCTCAGATCATCCAAAGGCTCGCGCATCGGACTCCCCGGGTCTTCACGCAATGATAAAGAAGTCATGATTGTATTCTGTAAGCATTGTCCAGCCTATCCTATGGCTTTTTTAGCATGTTAATTAGTCACTTGAGCTAAGCGATAGGTCTATTTCATAGACAAGATATCTATGCAGACAGCTATATTCGCTACTGAGAAAACAACCTTTCTTGATGAATATGGAATCACATGAGGTATGAAGTCACTCTTCCCCGCTAGAAGAGGCCCTGAAAAAGGCGTTATATAGCGCCCGATAGACCGAACTCTTTAAGTTTATTAACTAGATGTTTAATCAGGATCGGTGCTAGCATTCGACTTTGAATGCCGAAAGACCGTAACAGCCTATGGTTGGCATAGTTACTACCAATGGCGAATCGAATACACGCCCTCCAAAGAAGAACCTAAACGCCCACACATCCGCGAAGCCCGCCACATGGTGGAGTTTTTCCATTAGCTCTCCTAATTCTTTCTATGCTATGAAAGCACCTAAACCTAACAAGATTAAGTGAATACCGAAAATTGTTGTCATTTTTCTTTCTATCTTTCGATACATAACCCAAAAATGGAAAAGATTCTTCAAGAGTCTCAGGACCCAGAAGTGCATGATAAATGCCGCCAAAGCCCAATACTGCAGAGGAAATTAAGTGAAGTACACCAGATACAAAGTATGGAAAGGTATCTAGAACTTCCCCACCAGGACCTACCCCCCAACCGTCAGTAGTTAGGTGGGGAAGTCAAATTAATCCTTGTTCGTACATTGGCTTCTCCGGTACGAAATGAGCCACTTCAAATAGGTTCATTGCTCCGGCCCAGAATACGATTAATCCAGCATGAGCTACATGAGCTCCCAGTAGTTTACCGGATAAATTGATAAGTCGGGCATTCCCGGCCCACCAAGCGAAACCGGTGGTTTCTTGGTCACGACCGGCTAAAGATAAAGTTCCATTAAAGAGCGTTTCCACGTGGTAGAACCTCCTCAGGGAATATAAGGTTTTCATGAGGCTGATCTTGAGCCGCCATCCAAGCACGAATACCTTCGTTTAAGA
>CAOJBJ013847736.1:0-17509 GCA_948291685.1 Euphorbia celastroides | reverse complement strand
GGAATTGTTCTTACGCTGCCGCCGATTGCGAGTAATGATCCGATTCTTGCTTGGGTGTGGTCTTCGATTGCGTCGCTTCATCTGCGGCCGTTGCCGGAGAAAATTGAAGCGGCTAATCAGCTCGCGCAGCTCGCCAGAGATAACGATCGGAATAAGCAGATTATAGTTGATGAAGGCGGAGTGCCGCCGCTGTTGAAGCTGCTGAAGGAGACAGGAACCTCAGAGGCGCAAATAGCCGGGGCGACTGCTCTTGTTTACTTGGCTAATGATCAGGAGAGAGTGAGGACGATTGTGAATGAACAAGGAGTTCAAATTATAGTGAAGATTCTAGCAGATTCTCCGATGAGAGTTCAGACTTTGATGGCCAATCTGGTGGCTAGAATGGCGGAGAATGATTCTCTTGCACAGGATGATTTCGCTAGACAAAATGCAATTCGACCTCTTGTAACTCTGTTATCTTTTGAGACTTTCTCTGACGATCAAATGCTGCTTTCATGTAAGCAGAGTATTCATTCAATTGTTCAGATAAACAAAGAATTGGAGAAAAATTCAGTGAATGGATCGAAGAACAGTAACCATCAGTATAGGGCGCTTATGAGTTCATATTCAAGTGTGCATTCAGAGGGGAGTAGTAGGGGAGGATATAGGAAAGAGAGGGAGAATGAAAGGCCTGAAATTAAGCTGAAATTGAAAATTAGTTGTGCTGAAGCTTTATGGATGCTAGCCCGCGGTAGTGTTTCAAATAGCAAGAGGATAACTGATACAAAGGGGTTGCTTTGTTTAGCTAAATTGATTGAGATAGAAGAAGGTGAGCTGCAGTCTAATTGTTTGATGACTATAAAGGAAATAACTTCTGCTGCTGAATCAAATGCCGATCTTCGAAGAGCAGCTTTCAAGAGTAATTCCCCTGCAGCCAAGGCTGTAGTTGATCAGCTTTTGAGGATCATCAAAGCGTTGGATAGTCCAACATTGAAAATCCCAGCTATAAAATCTACCGGCTCGTTAGCTAGAACGTTTCCTGCTAAAGAAACCCGAGTCATTGGCCCTCTAGTTGCCCAGCTTAACAACAAGAGCCAAGAAGTAGCAACAGAAGCTGCCATTGCACTAATGAAATTTGCCTGTCCCGATAATTATCTGTGTGATTTGCATTCGAAGGCCATAGTAGAGGCCAATGGTGTACAACATTTGATGAGACTGCTGAGGGGAAACGAAAGGATGCAATCAAATTGTTTAAGGCTCCTCTGTTATCTTGTATTACACGCTGGCAATAATGAAGCTATTGAACAAGCTCGGGTTCTGACTGCCCTTGAGGGGGTGGACCGTTCTGTAGTTACACAACATCACGAGCTGAGAGAACTGGTCTCCAAGGCAATATATCACATCAATCTTTACCACACAAGCTCTCACTCTCAAAGGTTTTCATTTGTCTCCACGGCTTTTCAATGAGGTAGCTTGCCACTATAACACAATTGGGGTGAATTGTTTGTTCATAGTTGAACTATTTTTCTGCATTCTAGGAACAATTAGTACAGGAACGTATAGCTGGGGTTGTTAATAGTTGAATTAGAATTGTGTTCTTCACGAAGCATTGATGATATTGGTGACTTTTGTTGATTGCTTTAGTGTTGAATCAACATGATTCATTGATTCTATCAAAGCTGGCTACTATGGTATTGGCACAAGGTACATCTTCAGTTCTCTGCAATACATAACCTTTGTTTCTTAGATCGTTACCGGTAGTAATTGCAATACCCTGATTTGATGTGTTTAGCTCTTACAAGTAGCCAGTTTTTGAGCTTGAACATTAGGCAATAGGGATTGTTAACCTTGTGATTGATCCTTCTTATCTGTGTCATATGAAATTCTAATACTCATGGAGAAAGTGCTGACATTTCTTGAATAAATTGATGGATCAAAACATTAGAAGAAGAGTCAGAAATCAGAATGTAATTTTATGAGTTATAAAGCCCCTTATTGTTGTCAAGTTCTTTAATACTAACTGACAGAACAGGCTTTGTTATATGATGTATCATGTATTAGAAATATGCATAGCTTTTTCCCATATTTGTGCTCTTGAATCTTGGTGGCAACTTTAAGGCTCTGTTCTTTTCAACTTAATTTTCCATTCAGCTCACCTCAGTTCAGTTAAGTACTTGGGCTGTGTTCTTTTCAACTTAGTTTTCATTCAATTCAGTTCAATACTTATTAAATAAGTTTCCATTCAATTCCAATACTTATTAAATAAGTTTCAGTTCAGTACTTATTCATTAAATAAATGAGTGTAGATTACACTGTGCAATTGATTTGCAATCTTGGTATATATGAATTGTGATTATGCGGTAGTTATATAGAATTCTTATACCTGTACAGTATTACTCGCACTTAGGATTACGGGTTTCTCTCACAGGGATTAAAAAAAAAACTTTTGCTATGCTAAATTTGTAGCGCTTTATTCTGATTCAGATGAGCGAAAAGGAAGATGTGAGGAGTTGGATTTGATAGAGGATAGAATTTTAATGGCTGACACGACATTTGCACTTGGACTTTTAGGCATAGGAAGGGCTCATTATCTGCCTATCTTTTTTGCTTTCAAAGGGGGCAAGTATCTAATCTCTAAAGCTTTATTGTGATTAAATTTCTCTTGGTTTAGATATAGGCACATCATCTCGACCTCTTCAAACTCGGGTTTGGGAAAACTAGCTAACATGGGTGCAAACTCAAGAGAAACTGGGTTATATGCCCAATTTCAAGATTGTTTCAAAAGGCCCACTCAATTTCAAGACACATGTTGATTTTCTAATACCGATTAATTAGTCAATTTGCAATTGTATTTGCAATGCCAAGATATACAGTGATAAGTTTGAAAATGGAGCTTTTTGAGATGACAGTCTCTGAATGATATCCCAAATACGAGGAATTGGTTGAGCAAACTAATAAAAGGACAACTCTACATTATTCATATAGCCTCACTTGAATTGCAGAATTGTTCTCGCACGTTGCGGCAAGTTGAAATAAGTTGTTTATTCTGAATGTTGTGAAAAAAGCTTCATTTTTAGGTTTTTCAAAGGACAGCATATTTTAGTTTTGGAAAAGCGATATCAAGTAGTTTCTAATTGAAAAGTATGGAATGATAAAATGTTTTAAAAAGATTAGTATGGAGCGAATTCTTTCGTCCGAGGAATATCAAAACGATCTCAACCTGACATGTAAGACCTTTCAACAACTATAAGTCCAAATTCGTGCTTTTACAATAATTTCAATGGTTAGATGTACAAGGGAATTTTAAAATGGTATATGGGAAATAAAACAAATTCAATGATCCCGTATTGTATATTTTAAAAATGGGGTACCTCGAATATAAGGTATCTCATTATGAGAAAGTCAATATATTATTAATATATTTGTTACTTTTTGTTTTCTGTTGGATTATTATTTACATAAAAAATGGAAAAAATAAAATAAAATAATAATTAAATAATACTATTTTATTTTAAATTATAAAAAATAGAATAAATGAATTAAGCAAATAAACATTATAGATCCTATAAATAGAGTTTGGGCAATGAAAAATAGGCAAAGTGATCATAGGGCAAGTTTTACAATTACGGCTTTCCCCCCTCTAATTTAGTGCAAACAAACAAAACCATAATTTTACTGATTCAACAAGAAATATATTCTACTTTTACGACTTTCCATATGCAATGAAATCCGGCGATATATCAAGCTCCGGCGGCGGCAGGGACCTTCGGCGAGATGACGAGCTCGGACTGCGAGACGGATTCCAACGACGGCTATCCGGCGGTGAGGCTTCTTCGGTGTTGGTCGGTGTTTTTCCGGCGAGATCTGGACAGAAAAAGAGAGAGACAAACCAGATCCGGCCCGCCGTTCGGTGTTTCCAAGAGGTTTCCGGGGGCGGCGGTTCGCGGCGAGAAACGGCCAGATCTAGTCATTTCCGGCGGTGCATTTCCAGGAGGTTTCGGGGGCCGGCGGTGAACGGTGGGACATCAATGACGGCAAGTGAAATGGCGGAAATGGCTGACCGACGACTTGGACTGAACCACGGCGGAGGATCTGTAAATTTACCGTTAACGACATCGTTCTCGGTGGCGGCGAGATCTGACAAATGAGGGAGAGATCCGGCGAGAGGGCTGGACGGCGGCGGTGGGCAGAAGGCGGCGGCGGCGGCGGTTAAAGCCAGAAAAAAGAAAGGAAAAAATAGAGAAGAAAAAAGAGAGAGAAAGAGAAGGGGGAGGAGAGGGAGAGAAATGAGATGAGAGAGAAAATATATGATTTTTAATAAATGTAATTCACAGGAGAGAAATGATATGTATATATAAATTTAATTGTTTTTATTTATTTGATAATTTTTTTGAAATTGGTATATGATTTTTACAATATTATTATAAAAAGTCTTATACATTTTTTTACAATCGGTATAAGAGTTATACCATTTTCGAAATCGGGATAATAATTTTACTCAGACAGTGTAAAAGTAATATATCTTTTCTGAAATTAGTATAAGACTTATATCTTTTTCAAAATCGAGATAATAATTTTACCCAGATAGTGTAAAAGTAATATACCTTTTTTTGAAAAGGGTATAAGACTTATACCTTTTTCGAAATCGGGATAATAATTTTACCCAAACAGTGTAAAAGTGATATACACTTTAAAAAACAATACAACAATTTGAAAAAATGAAAAAAAGTTCTTCAAAAGTATATCATCATGGATCTTGTTTTAACGATAAAATATAACGAACAATTATTCGAAAAAATCGTGTCAAAAAAATCAACGGTTTGAGAGATATGACCATTTAAAAATTTGAAAATCAAAATAAATGAGGAGATAGGTAATGGGGACCACTCAAAGAAAAGAAAACTCAAAATCTACTAGTTTTATGAAAGAAGTAATATTTTTATGAAAAAAATTAGTATTTTTAAAGATATTTTACTCCAAATTGTAAAACTATAAATGCACCTCATTGAATTAGTACTAGTTACAATTTCCCGCGATTATATTTGCTCTAAGTTCCCGTATTACGAGGAAATACAAGCCCACCAAGATATTGGGTTGGCTAGGTTTGGTCAATGCGCGTATCCTCACTAGATTTTAAAGGAAAAAAGGAATTTTTATTCAATTTTAATAATTTAAGAATAAATCGTTTTGCATCTTCAGCCATTTTAGTTGTTGTACAGTTGAATTGAACGTAAATTTATAAGTATCACGATCTAAACTAAATGAAATTTTAAGGTAAAGAGGACCCAAAATTGTACGCGTTTTTAGTGTCTTCAAATTCATTTTTAAAAAGTAATATCATATTGGGTTAATTAAAAACGTATGTCATGTGTTTTTACTTATTTTTAATTTAATTTTTTTTCACTGTATATTCAAATAGTTAACAAATAAAACATTTTCACAGCTAACTAATGCCACGAAATGAAACAATCTTACTAAGGATCTGTTTGACATTGATGTCATAGCTGTTGTCCCTAAAAGTTGGTATAAAAAACTTTTCATACAACATCATTTCTTTGATTTTGGCAGTGCATTTTGATTATTTATATCAAAAAGTTGAGAACTGTCAAAACAGCTTTCCCAAAACTATAATCTGCTGCTTTTAGGGAAAGTTTCAAAATGAAATTTTTAGGGAAAGCAGCTTGGAAAAGCAGTCCCAAACAAATCTTAATTTTGTACAATAATTAATAAAATATAATATATATTGAAAAAAATGAAATTTATGTAAAAAAAATAAATTAAACCCGCAATGCAACGTCGATCGACGCTGAATGCGACAACTACGACACAAAAGACAATTGGGTTCTCCACCACGGCTGCCTTCGCAGCATTTCCCGCCGCCTCTGCAACGCGTGTGTCCTTCGCTTAAAATTTGCTGGTGTTGACGGTGCATCTTAATTTTTCCACTTCCTTTGTTTGTCTTCGCATTTGAATCCTCAGTTTTTACACTCTATAAATTAGCTTCAGTGAATGACTTTGAACTGCAAAATTGGCTGCGCTGAGTTTGGTGAGTTTTGAATGATACGGTGAATTTTGATTTTTAGTTTTCTCCGAGTGCTTAATTTAGTTTTTCCTTTTTGAAATTGATTTCTTTTTCTTGGAATCGGATTTTGCTATTCTACTTGATCTTGCTTCTATGGAGATGGGAATTTGTATGATGTCACTCTGTTAATAAAAGTTGCAGTGCCTTACCACTCGGCCATGCCGCCAAGACAACACAAAATAGACAAAAATAGCGTCTTTTATTGGACTCTGTTTTTTTTACTTGGACCATGAATCTAAATCTTAATATAAGAATATTGTTAGATAAGAATATCGTAATCATTGTTGTTCTTTCTGTCTAAAATGGGACCTTCGCCACATCGCGTATAACGGGAATCGAACCAAATTCTTCCATGACCCCCATTTCTGTCTCGCCTAATTCTCCCGCCACAAACACCCACCCCCACGCACGACGAACAAGCACTACAACGCTAGAACAAAGGAGCGTAGCCATTGCCTCAAGGATCTTCTGTTTGGTGAGCTTTATAGCTCTTTCTGGCTGATAGCTGTTCTCCCTGCTCTTTCCCTAATTTCTAAAAGACTTTTTCACTTTTTTTAGTTAACAACGTCGTCAACTCGTAACCGGGGACTCTAAGTCCGCCTACCAAGACTACTCAATCCCTGCTGTATGCCCTGCTGCTGACCTTATCGAGACAATGGGAGTGCGTCTCATTTGAATAGAAAGGCTTTACCTCTCTTGTTGGACGGGGACTTAAAAGTCTTTTTCTAAAGAAAAGTCTTCTGACTGAACAAAGGGGGCAGCGGACAATCAAGAAGAAGCCGAAGGAAAGAATCCGAGGGGAAGAGCCAGTGAGGGCCTACTTTCCCTTATCTATACAACAAACCCTAGGGTGAATTCACTCCCCTTCGAGTAGGGGTGGATCTCGTAAAAATTTAGTCAAATGGCAAAGTCTGGTAGGAGATTTATTTCTCTTACAACTGCTTTCCCTGCCATTGAGTTTAGTTTGCTGCTATCGTAGATAAGAGTTACGGAATTGATAGAGCGAAGTACTTATATCCCTGGGGAAGGTAGGATTTCCAAGTGAGATAAAACGGTTACGGAAGCTTTCCTTCGTTCTTTCAGAACTCAGAAAGATTCTGCCCCTTCGCCCCATAAACTGCAAGTCCCCATTTCTTTCTTTGGTTTCTGTTCTTTTCACCCTCATTTAACTTAATTTCGATGGTTCAAGCTGTGTTGCTACTGGATTCTCTGCCATGATATCTCCGCCGGAAAATCCGGATCCCCTTCAGAAAAAAAAAAGGATGTAAGGTGAACTCCGATCTGCGGAAAGTCCTCCTTTTTCCAAGAATCTGTCTATACTACGAATAGGAATTCCTCGTTGGATCCATACAAAACATTGGTCTAAGTTTACCTCTCCTGTTCATTAGGCCAAAAGGCAGGGACTTTATTCAGCCTGCATCCCCGAACGCTCTAGGTCCTCATCCATTGGTAAGAAAGTAGAGAACTCTAGAACTCCTAACCTATATCTGGATGTTCTATTCAACAAGCTACTTTCCCTAGGTGTGTGTGAAGAAGGGTAGCGCTGGTGTCAATTCTTGAAGAAGAGATTTATATTCTTATTATAAGATGTTTGCTCCTTGCCCTTGTAAAGAAGGAGAGCAGCGGATATGCCTACTTTCGGATTCACTGTAACAAGCCCTTCACCCCTAAGGCTAACAGCTCCTGATTCAATAGCAAAGAAAGAAAAAGTCTGATTCACTCGCTGTAAGGAAAAAGAGAAGAGAGAAAGAAAGGGTTTCGCAGTCGACCATTTGATAGCCCTGTTCTTGAATATACAGAACTAATAGGGCTTCGATGAGCCCTATTAGTAAAAGGGTTTTGAACCCTTCAAAGCAATTAGAAGAGCGCGGAATTTGACCTCCCTCAAATGGATGGATCTGGGATTGCTTGTGGAACCGAGCAGGGAGAACCCGGGACGGGCAGGAAGATACGCTAGGCGGAGTAGTAGCTCTGGAGCAGATTCTTCGACTGGATCAATGCATGTATTCATCCTAAAAAAATCCCGATCCCGAAGGTCTAGTCTAGAAAAAAACTTGATCTCTGCGCAAGGTCTTAAGCCGCCATCTTCTAAACTGCACCAGATGCAAACGTACGCAGTCGTTTGGGTCGATTGATTCCTCCACCAAGCTCCAAACCCGAATCGACCGAGTCGGCGGCGAGAACCCCACCTGGAACGACAAGTTCCTCTTCAAAGTCACTCCTGAATTTCTCTCTAGCGAAACCTCAGGCTGAGGAATTGCGTATGTAAGGTCTGCTGGTCTGTAAAGGAGAAAAAAGATTAGACGGGTAGTATATCCCTAACAATAAGAAGAGAGTGTGCTAGGATTCACAAATCCAATAGTAGCTAGAACCAATGAAAGGGTAGTTCACCAGACCCGCTCACGATAATGCGAATGAAACGGCGGATAAGCCTATTACAGGTTACGGCGAAAAGATCCTAACAAACGGCCGGTTTACAACAGAAAAAAAAAGATAAGGCAATTAAGGGATGTAAAGGGCCTATGCCTGCTGATAACGAGGGAAAGTTTTATGGTTCAAGAGTGGATTGAGCTTGTCAAATTACATAGAATAGAAGAACGATGCTTACTAACCTACCTGGGATTGATTGGACGGTCTTTAACGAGTGAACAGCCGTGTAGTTTACTTTTTTCTTACTCCGAGCTGAGCCCTAGAGATGATTATATGCTTTTCACTCTCAAAAACAAGCAAGCTGTAAGAGCTTTTTAGAGGGGAGCTAATTAAATGTATTACAGAGGTAAAAAAACACTTAAAGAGGGAGCTAGTGTCATTGTAAAGAAAGAAAAAAAAGCTTTCCTAAAAGAACAAACTCAAAACAAAACCAAATATGAAGCATTGCCTTTCCTATGATGCAAGGAATCATAGACTGACATCACATCACCTTTTTCTTATTCTTAGTAACGGGCTATAGTACTGACTATGCATAGGGCAGACAAAACTAAAGAAGGAAAAGAAGACGTATAGAGGAGAGGTAACTAGAGATGGTTTAGCGAAAGAAGGACCAACGACGATCCTATCCTAAAGGAGAAGGAGAAGTAGTAGGAGTCAGTCTTCTTTGAAGATCGAGGAACGTAATATCGGACAATTATGCCATTCGGAAAAAGTCTTCTACAGAGGGAAAGCCTGTTACGAGTAAGTGGAGAGGAAAGATCTCCAGAGATTCTTATCTCATTCCATTCCAGTGGCTCGACCAGTAACCAATGGCGAAAACTAAAAAATCCATGGTTTCCCGGTAGAACCCCATTTCGCCCAAGTTGTTTCGGAAAAAAGAAGCGGTTTTTCGCACAGCTTTCTCATAGTGCAGGTCCCACTTGTATATTGTATTTGGCCGAAGAAGCATCGGACAGGTTGGAGTTCTTACCTTCTTGGGACTCCATGGACCAAGATCTGCTTTCATTATATGGGCAATACCGATCTACTTTAGTAAATCATATGGATGTAGACAAAGCTTCTGATTTTGATGAATTGGAAACATCTCTTTTCCATTTCTATTTACCTAGTTCATATTTTTCTTTCGTGTGTTCCGGGGAGTAATTCGATCTCTTCAATCTCGGGATACCACCTAAATAACTGCGGCCAGAGAGTCAAATAGGTCGGGAAGAAAGAGTCAGAGGTTGGGTTGGACGACATACATCTCGGTTGGTTCCCCCTCTTTGCAGGGTGATGACACCAGTAGCTGTGGAGCACAGATGACCATCTCTTCAAGCAGGGATATGGGGCTGGGCCTCTAGAAAAAAAAAGCGGATTGAGGTGAGTATGGGAGGCAAGACTGGATCTCATGAGTAAGTGACTCGCCGAGTTACCACGGTCCATCCCGGTTCCGATTCCGGACACTGAGCGAGCTTTAATTGAAGTAGGGGCTGACGTCAGCGACACGGAGGAAAGCTAATGCGATTTTTATAAGAATGTTGCAAGGAACGGAATGCGACTATCAAGTTTCCTTTGCCCAAAAGCCTTCTGACCGTCACGTGAGAAGCGGGGTCAGGATACGCCAGGACAAAGTTTCGGTAGGGAAAAATTTTCTAAAAAGGAAGGATTCTATTGACAGAAGATATGGGAAGAGAGGACTCGGTTTGCGGGATTGAAGGCTCCTTCCTCGTTTAATGCTTCTATCCCACTTGAAGTGAAGTGAAGTAGGAAAAATCTAGGCGAATCCTAAGCCGACATAAAGGCAAGCACTTCCATCCGACAAACTCTCTTCTCTTCCCCCTCAAAATAAGCAGGCAAGTACCGTCGCAGATCACCCCAATCCCTACCTCTGAAGAAGAGAATCCAACTTCGTCTCAATCAATCGATTTCATCCACTGCCAAGGCATCTCATTCGAGTTCCATACAAAAGAATCTCTGTTCCCTTTACCAATCAACCATTTACTTACAGTAAACACTTACGGAAGTTGATCCTTTCCTTAACCATTCTCCAGCAATGAGTGGCATAGCTAGGGCAGGGCTTCTTTTTCAGACATGCGCCCAATCTGAAAAACGGAAAAAATTCTATCTAAACTGTTGTCTGATAGATTGGCCCGAATTTTTTTTACCTTCTTTTAGATCTCATGAAAAAACGGGCTTTGCGTAATATTGGTGAAAATATTTCCATTGCCTGCACCTGCATGCGAGCTTCTCCATAAGGAGGCACACATTGTAAGAATTCTTCGCGATAGCTGCCTTTGGCTTGTAACACTCGGGCAACGAGAGAGTGGATTTCTTCCTACACCAATGGGCTTATCTTGTGATGCCTCTAGTCCGAATCAAGATGGCTCCTCTCGATCTTGTAATGCCTTCAGCCCAAGTCTCAAGACTTTATCGCTCCTCAACTTAAGAAGTATCAATACGCGCTTATGAACAGTTCCGAAATGACACGCTATTCCGTCTCATCCTTTCCCCGGAGATAAAGGAGGAGGAGTTGACTTTTCGTTAGACCATAGCCTATAGTAAAGGTTCCACACTCCTCGATTAAGATGATCCTACGGCCCCGGTTAATTATATAATTACCACAGCTACTAAGTAGATTGTTTGTTACGAGTTAGCTCTATTCTTTCATTCGTAACATATCTTATAAGCAAATAAACATATCCGAAAACTCCACTGTTAACAGCTCATTTCCGATTCACTCTTGAAAAAGAAGACCAACGGGCGACAGGCAAGGCTTTAATTTGCTATGTAAACCTTCCAACCAACTCGGGAGGACTGCAGAACCAGTCCCATTTCTCGAGGACTGACACTGGTGGCAACATCCACTTTTCTAGGTCTTAGTCCAGTTCCTCTCCTGTCCGAGCTTTAGTGCGGTCTTCTTTCCATTCGGCTTTAGTTCGTGTACATATCGTAGAAGTAGGAGATGTGGGAGATTGATTCGTTTAAGTAGATTGGTAGGATTCCATAACCTAGCTATATCCCACCTTCCTTGACTGCTCTAGACTGCTTGGCTTGCTCTTGCTTGGCCCTGCCGGGGGACCGCTTTATTCTATTTTAGAGAAGAGATTTACAGTCCGTTTATATCGTAAGTGATGCTCGAGAACTCAATTCAGTTTAGATTCCTTATTGACGACCTATCCTTAAAGGTGCCGCCTCTAGCTCGTCCAGGCCCAAGAAAACCTTTAGGCTGAAGGAAAATGATTGGTCTGCAGGGTTCGGGATTGGTTGGTACCGCGATGCAACCAGATGTTAGCATCGACTACTTCAGGCCCCAGTAGTCAATTACCAGTGTAAGATCACTCGAATCGACCCACAGTAGCTTCGTTTTGGTCTCCTATGGAAGTTTGTAGACCTGGTTGGTTTGAAAGGTCTCTCTTATAAACCTCCAATTATCTATTACTCCTTTGGGAGATAAGAGATCCGTGGAAGAAGAAGAAAAGACTAAGAGCTTGCTGTCAGCTTTCTTTCATCCCTTACAGTAAGAAAGGTTAGTTTCGCTTTCCGAAGTCAATCTTCATCAAGACAAGACAGCTGACCGAGTCGAAACCTACTGCTCAAGTCTGACGAATGTCGTTCATGAGCTGGTAAAGTCGAGATCAATCAACTGGGATCGGATCGCCACACCCGGTATCTTCCTGCCCGTCCAGGGTTCTCCCTGCTCGGTTCCACAAGCAATCCCAGATCCATCCATTTGAGGGAGGTAAAATTCCGCGCTCTTCTAATTGCTTTGAAGGGTTCAAAACCCTTTTACTAATAGGGCTCATCGAAGCCCTATTAGTTCTGTATATTCAAGAACAAAAAAATTTGTCTTCCTAAGAAGTCAAGCTGACGGGCAAATAAGTTTTGAGGTTTCATTCATTTTCAAAAACACTTTTGAGGTTTATTTTTTTTGCAAAAACATCCCTGAGGTTTCAAAATTTTGCAAAAAAGGCTAACCACAAAGTATGTTTTTGAAAAATTGCATTTTTTATAATATTACAAAAGTTATTTCAAAAAATTCAACATTCATATATTCCAACTATATTATTTGTGAATTATTTATCAAAATATGAGTAATTTTCAGAAATGTTTTCATTTTATTTTGATTTTTTTTAAAGTTAAGATCGATTTTTAATTAAAATAAATATCAAAACATCTCAAAAAAATCTAAAATTCGTCACTAATATGTATTTTATTTGTATAAAGAAACTTGCAAAATTTCACTTCAAAATGGAGAAGATTACCCTTTCGAATGTGGTTTCAAAATTTTGAGAATGGTATTTTTGCAAAATTCTGAAATCTCAAAGGTGTTTTTGCAAAAAAATAAACCTCAAAAATGTTTTTGAGAATGAGCGAAACCTCAAGGGAGTCTTTTGAAGTTATCCCTATATTAGTTTCATATTTTGGATGATAAAAACAAAAATAATTTGCTTTATCCATGCATTGACTAAATGAGCAAGACCCATCTTCAACTAGGGCTGTAAATGAATTGAACAGTTCAAGTTCGGTTCTGTATTTGGCTCGTTAAAAGCTCGGTTTGACTCGGTTCATTAACTAAATGAACAGTTCATGAACAATTTTTTGAGCTCGATTTATAAATGAATATGAACATGAACAAATAAAAGCTCGACTCGAAAGCTTGTGAACAAGCTTGATAAAAATTCATAAAATAAAAATAAATTAAAAATTAAAAATTAAATTGTAACCACCAATATTGAAACATATAATATTATAATTGAAACTCATAAATGGCAAGAAATGAAGAAGCCCGTTTCATTTCTCTCATTTTTAACAGGATAAAGTAATCCAGAAGACTTTGTTGTTATTGATAATTAAGCATTTTTTAAAGTTAAATTGTTATGATTAGTGAAGTTCAATTTATATTTCTATGTTGTGATGGATATTTTTATTACTCAATGACTCTTTTTTGTTATGGTTATGGACAAATTAAAAGTTTGCTTTATTTTTATTCTTATTTTAAAGTTCGTTAAAAGCTCGTGAACAAATGAACATTTAACGAACAGTTCATAAACAGATTTTTGAGGCTCGAAATGAGCTCGAGCTCGGCTCCAGATCGATAAAAAATTAAATGAACAAACCTCGAACAGACCAAAGTTCAGATCAGCTCGAAACGTTTACAACCCTATCTTCAACTATCCAAGTTATATTACTTAAATCTCTTTCTAAAAATTGAATGAATTTGTTTTAATTGTTCGACATATATAGGAAGTTTTTTCTGTAAAAAGATAAAGTTCCTTTGATTTCGCTGCCATAACATTTTTAAATTATTGCTGAGTTGAAAAAGCTTGCAACTTTAAATCAAATGGAAGCAAACATAATGAATTCTCGAATGAACTACCTTTTTACTTCTTACATTTTGTTACATTTGGATCTTTTTATTATATGCTTTTCCTCTAATCTGATAAACTAATTCTATGTAATGGCTTGAGAACTTTTGATATGCATTATTATGCATGTTAAACTTAGAAATAGAAGTTTCGTCAGGTCAAGAGTAAAAGCTATTCGATTCTACTCAGCATTAAAAAGATACTCAATATAACGTAGCTAAAGTACCAAGAGTTATTCTAAAGCACTTAGGGATATTACTAGTCGCGAGATTCAGCAACGTAACTTCAATACAAAGAAAGCAACAAAACTAAAAGTTTAAAAGACATCGCTAATTCAAAAGAGACTCACAAGTAAGATCATATTGAGCAGTTAGTAAAATTGTTAACTACCAACACGGTTGTCATAACATTTTCTGCTATTTACACTGTTTTTAACTAGTGTCACAGTTATCAATGTTTGCCCGAAAAACCTTTAAAATCTCCAACGTTTTAAAGGAGCCGTTTTAGCCCCTCATCTATAAAAAAGTGCACCTTTTTAGTCTCTCAAACACACAAAACCACTCTCACCCAAGTGAGTGTGGTACAGCGCCACCACGTTTCTGACTTGGAAAAGTCAAACCAATCCCGACCCGACACGTGACAGTGTTGATTAAATTTTTTTTTTGGAAAAGTTCAATTTAGTCCTTTTAGTTTTTTCTTTTCATTTTTACTTTGAAAAAAATTCAATTTAGTCCTTTAAATTTTTTCTTTTCATTTTTACCATCTTCTCCAATACAACAAAACTTTATTAACACTTTCAAACTTTCTTTCTTCAAATGAAAAACCGCCGGAAGCCACCAACAACTGACGCCGAAAAACACCGCTGGAAAGTCGTCGATGTCGGAATTCTGCCATTGCCGGAAGCCATCATCGGAATTCTTCTGTCACCGGAAAAGACATCGTCAGAACTCTGCCATCCTCGGAAAAGACGTCGCCCGAAAGGTTCTGCTGGAAGTCTGCCGTCGCCTAAAAGGTGTCGCCGAAATTGTATCGTTGTCGGAAAGTCAGCCTTTCCTCTCATCGAAGTTAAACGGTGCACTTTTTTAAAGATGAGGGACTAAACGGCCACTTTAAAACGTTGAGGAGCTACAAGATTTTTCTTGTAAACGTTGAGGGCCAAACAGGCCCGTTCCTGACCATTTTTGGGCCATGAGCAAAATAATATAAGAGATGTCGTGTTAGGCCCTCTTGTATAAAAAAAAAAGAATATATTTATATGCCAATAAAATACCATGAAACTTCCTTTAAAGCAAAACAAAAAAAAAATCACATTCCTAAATAATATTACCCATGTACGTGCAACGGGATGTAAAATGCTTTTAAAATTGTTGATCCCAAAAGTTATGTTGAATCTTACGATAATATCTCTAATTGAAACTCGAATATTCAATCATTAAGTTAAAGCAAAAATATATACAATAGTCACAATTGAGTTCAATTAGAATTTTATCAGAAGGCTTTTCAAATTATTTAACAATGAGAAAAAAAAACAAACTATTCAAAATTCAACCAGTATAACTTTCCTTTTATGCATTATTATAAAAAATATACATAAATTCCAGAAAAATAATTTAAATTAATTTGAACGGTATAATGACAATTTAAAATTGCATACCGAAAATTGATAAAAATATTTTAGAGATAGAAAGAAATAAAGTTCAGAACACCAATAATAAAAACGGTATATATTGCCTAATTCTATGTAAAGAAACATTAAAACTTATATAAAGCAGTATCATTTTGATCAGTAAACTAACCTTGTATGAAGCCTTCAATAGATATGGCACTAAGAAAAACGTTTTTGATGCATAATTAAAAATAGAGCAGAATAGATGAAGAATAAGAAAGAAAACAAGGTGATGAAGAATAGAGACGAAATATTGCAGGAATAAAAAATGGTTCTATTTAATTTATAAAATAATTTACTCTTGCATGATATGAGGAACGCAAAATAATTAATGGATTGGAGACTTTTCTATTAAATGGTAGGTGGCAGTTGAAATTTGGAAAACGATATTAAAGAATACGAAGAGACATACATGAAAAAGAGAAGCAGTTTAATTAATTAACTATATCATTTTTGGTCAATATTAATTAACTTTACATTTATAGCTCTACAAAATGGGCCCTCTTCTAAGAGGGGCCTAGGCCATTGTACTTGCTGCATTCTCTTGTGTACCGGTCTAGGACTAAAGTATGCATTTGACCTAGAAAAAATAAAAAGTGAGAACATTGTAAAAAGAGAGTAGAGAGATAAAAGTGTAAAAAAGAAACAAGGGGAGGAAAGTGAATGGCGACGGGGTGTGATCGAGCAGAGGAGAGAGATAGTGTAGCTGCCGCCGCGGCAGGGTTCGAGTCGCTGGAGAATCTGGTTGTAGAGATGAAGCAGGAGACCAAATGAAGATAGATTTTAGGTTTTAGAGATGGGTAGGGTTTTTGTTGTGAATGATTTTTCAAAATTAGTTTTTCCACGTCAGCAAACTAACAATGTTAAAGGGAAATGGACCTGTTTTGCTCACAAAAACATTCCACGGGTCCTTTTTTGTGACATGTAGTGTAGTTTTTCAGGACCCATCTCTTTTAAAAACGACTAATTTTTTGTATAAAAAAACGACTAATTTTGCATGCTACCATTTTTTTTATTGTACGTATCTTTAAATTTGTAAATTCTTAGTGAAGTTACTAAAGTGGGTGAACTATTCTTGTTCCGTGAGGGTTGTATTTTCCTTTGACTACTTTTTTTATTATTATTATTATTATTATTATATTATTGACTTAAAGATATAATCTATTAAATCAAATTAGAATAATTACAACACTAATTAAAGATGGAGAAACATAAGTTTATCTCCCTTACCTGTCGAAGAATGGACTACATTAACTAAAAGTTATGCAACATGATTTACAGACTTGACATAGACGACTCTAAAACATATTAAAAAATAACCAACCAGAGTTAAAACACCGAACATACATGCGATAAAACACAAACAAACTTACTTTTACAGCAAGACGGGCTTGTCCTTAGATAAGACTATTTATCAAAACAAAATATAAGCTCTGCAACATATATTTCTTAACCTTTAACTAATGAATTTCACAATCACAAAATACTTGCTTACTCCATAGCATCAATCAGTATTGCAGATCTGAAACTCTCTTTCTCAATGGAGATATATCCGGGGTGTCTAGAGTGAAAGATATCTAAGTATCTTGTCTAAAAGCGGCTGAATCCAACCCAATTGAAAATTAAGATTTAGTTATGTAGCAACGATCCCATAATTGGAGACGAACGCGTAGAAAATGATGAAAAAATGGATGCAAATTTTATTATTTTGAAGAGAAAATAGTTACAAATCGATGTTCTCTAATTTGGAAAAACATTTGCACACGTATCTTTTTTTAAATGTCTTGATGGCAAAGTATGCAATCATAAATTATGTGGATCTCAATAAATGGAAAATATACCATAAAAGTAATAAGCAATCTTGGTTTCTAATCACCCAATGTGGTTTTAAATTGTGGGAATTAGAAAAGTTTATGTCTATTTTATAGGTTGTGCCGTTGTGGCGTACAAATAGGAATGTCCTTGAAAATTTCAGAAATGAGAGTTCTAACGTCTATTTTGCTTGAG
>CAOJBJ013846375.1:0-15852 GCA_948291685.1 Euphorbia celastroides | reverse complement strand
AATATGGAGGTGGAGAAAGGTAGGAAAATTGTATTTGAATTCATAAGAATATTAAACAAGTCAATGACTGTTATGGTTTAATTCAAAAAATAAAGAAATACCTAAAGCCAACTTTTATTTTCAATTTCAAACATTTTTTTTCGAGAAGTAATATTTGCTTGGATATATATATAAGAAACAACTTCAATAAAATTTTTGAGGCAAACGATAATGGGCTTCATCCTCATGAAAATTGGGCTTTAATAAGGCCCAATGTTAAGAGCCCATTGTCTGCATAATTGCAACGAGGAGAGTTTCACTTTTCTATGATATTCAGGGAAATTGTAACTAATACTATAAAAATGGATTGTATTTTTAATTTTATTATGAACAAGCTTTTTTTTTAATAAGAATATTAGATTTTTTACAATGGAATATACATTGTGAAACAAAATAAATGATTGTGAAAATCACTTTGTGGACTAGCATATGAAAAACTTAAATTAGTGTATTATGGTGTTTCTAAGGGAGGGTTATGATTACGATCTCAAAATCTATTGAAGACGCTTTAAACTGCACAATGAAAATTAATTTAGGCTAAACCTTCTTTTTGAATCCTGTGTTACATCAAGTTTACCCATTTGGACCCTTAGGTATAAGCTTTCCCCTTTTAGTCCCCTTGCTTTCACTTTCGTTGCCTTATTCCTTTATTAACAGATTTGAAAATAGTTTGCCATGTGTATCCACGTGTCCATTCTTTCGATGATGTGGAATATATGCTCAACTGATGGAAATTTCCTCGTCTTCTCTCTTGAACGAATAACAAGTTCATGTGCTTGAAATCTCTTCATTCGCGATTGAGTACAAATTGAAAGTGCAGAATTGACATTTTTCTTGACCTCGTTTTTTGAACATATGATGTAAATTTGCGGAGTTAAGTTACATGGGGTTTGTTTGTAATGTAATTAAAAAGGGAAATGAATAACAAATAGAAGACGGGATTTGGTCCACATCATCAAAGGGATAGACACATGTCAAACGGTTTTGAAATCTGTTAACAAAGAGATGGATGAGGTAACGGAAGTGAAAGTAGGGGAACTAAAAGGGGAAAGCTTATATCCAAATAATAAAGCACAAGCTTCAAAAAGGACAACTAATTTAACCCGACAAAGGAATCACAATCCAAGTAATTACAACTAACAACAAATGTCAAATCACAATCCAACTATAGAAAATCGAAAGCTGATTTCTTTCTTGATTTCCATGGAGGAATCTGCAGTAATTTACGGGACAAGAAACAGCTGTTATACTCAAAAGTATTTGTTAATGAAACTCCAAATCACTTTTTATATATTTATTTCAATTGGAATTTATTATGACATACTTTTTCTGCAATAATTATCATTCTTAAATTCGCAACTAATATCTGTAATAATATCTCACGAAATCTACGCTTATAATCATTCTGGATATAAAAAGAAGATTATCTAAAGATTCTGGGGGATTAGCTCATTTTGAGATTTTTTTCTTTCTTTTCGAATACATATATATCCTCACCTTCAAATAAATCCAATTTCATCAATTTGACTTTTAATGGTTTAGAATCAATTAAACTTTGGAACCGTCAAAGTATTACCATCATATCGGGATATTAAAAACAAATAAATAGATGAGATTGACTGCAATGTATAATTTTAATATTTTTCAATTTTATAAAAATTCAATCCAAAATAATAGGAGTATATTTAGCTGAGCTGTAAGGCCTTATTTTCTCCAACTTTTAAAATTTTATTTTAACTGAACTGGACTGAATTTAACAGACTTAAACTAAATTGAATTTAATTTATTTACATTATTTTTTCAATTAAGATTAATGTACTTAACTTGAACTTAACCAAATTAAAAGTCCAGAAAACAAGACCTAACTAATAATCTTTGAGGTTATTGCCAGCTGTTATTGATATCTTTTATGGGTTGATTGCATTTTCTTGCCACTAAAATAACTAACAACATTCTTCAAAAAAAAAAAAAAAAAAAAAAAAAAACTAACAACAACAATAACGAAACATTTATTTTCCGATCAAAAAGCAAAAGGCTAATGATACAAGAGTTTCCAAACAAGACTAACAATTTTGCGATCCATATTTTGTTAAATTCTACCTCACAATATCCGAGATCGATAACCATAAAAAGTTACAACGTAACTCATAGTACTAATCAGTTTTACGAATCAGATTTATACCTAACTAATAGACTTTGAGAGATGTTCACTTTTGAGTTTTGACCATCCATTATATCGCAAATTCACTTAACATTTTATATAAAATAACATATATGTTAGTTATTTTTTCTTTGAAACTTCACGTCTCAAACCAAAAAAGCATATAAACTCTTAAGCACTAACGTTTTTTTTTTTGTTTTTTGTTTTGAAACTCTAATTTATATTATTTTTAGAAGGCTGAATGCATCATTAGGTCTCCCACTTTTTTCAAAAAACCTCTTAGGTCTCCAACCTTTTGGAAAGACCCCATAGGTCCCTCAACTCGTGAAAAGTCTACCTCTCAAGTCCCTAACGCTGATGTGCCAGCTGACATGACAAGTTTGACTTTTTTGAAAAAGTGACTGATTATTCCGGCGACTGAAAATTTTTCGGTGATATTGAAATACTTTTCAGGTGAGAATTTTGGCGGTGGACTTTTCTAGCGACAACAAGATAACTTCGGCGACTTTGGAAAAAATTTTAATTACAGAATTCCGGCAAAATTTTTTTTCCAGTGACGGAATTTTCCGGCAACAGATGATGTGACATGCTGGCAGCTAACGTGATGCGCGCGTGGCACACTCTCTTGGATGAGAGTGGTTTTGTACGTCTGAAAAACTTAGGAAGTGTACTTTTTTAAAGTTAAAGAACTTACAGAGTCTTCCAAAAAAGTGAGAGACCTGAAAAGTTTTTTTGAGAAAAGGTGAGGATCAATACATTCAACTTTTTTAGAATTTCTATAAGCTATTTCATGCTTTCACATATATTTCCGTAAATGTTTAGTATTTTGTATGTCGGTTCTGATAACCATTTAAAATCTATTTTTTTACGGATCTGAACAGCTCATTTATCAACTTGTCTCTGTTGCAATCTTTTAGATAAATTACGAATTTATTGCAACACTAACAAACTATCAAAGTCTACGCTTCGAACAGCTACTCATGACAACTAACTATTTTCATGTGTGTTTTAAATGGAGATTACATCAATTAATAATTATTATATATACAGATTATAACAAATGGTCCACAATCTGTATCTTCCTCTATGTTTCTAACAAATATTAAATACATGGCGGCCTTTTTTTTTTTTACTATATTAAGCATTTGCAGGATAGATAAAATAGAAGAGAATGAAAAAAACTAAAAACATTTGGACAATTTATAATCGTCCAATAAATGCTCATGTATTTCCTAAACTTACAAAAATTCTACATGATCCTTTAATTTGGTTAAAGGACACCAATTTATCCTCCACATAACTTAACGTTGAAGATAGAAAAATTTGAAATGTATATTTTTAAAGTTATCCTAACCAGTAGAAGCTAACACGTAGCATTGAGAAGACAACACGATACACATTTTGTAAGCTTAGGAGGTTATATGGAACTTTTACAATTCAATAAATGATGTGTAGCTAAATTGAAGACAAGCAAGAACTACCAAAATCCGAGATGACAGATCGTGAATCAAGTTGTATAGGCCATTCATTAATTTATAAGCGAATTGAGGCAGAAACATGTGCTGATGCCTTAATACATAAATTTTGTTGTACATTTATTAGTGTATAAATATCCCAGTAATCCTTGGCAAAAAGCAAGCTCAAGAAAAGTTACAATTTCCAAACTCCTTAAGCAAGGTAACCATGCAAAACTCTTGGCCACATGTAGTGCTACTAGCTAGTGCCGGCGTGGGCCACCTCATCCCGGTGGTGGAGCTCGGAAAATGCCTTATCAACAACCATAACTTCCAAATAACCGTTTTTGTGTTTTCAACTACCAAATTTCTCCATACTTCACCATACCCTAACCTCACCATTGTCACGCTTCCTTTGATCGATATTTCCGCCCTGGTTGACCCTGATGACGACATTGTCACAAAAATCGTTGTCTTATTGCGAGAGTTGTTGCCGAATCTTCGCTCTGCGATCTTTGATATGAAGTTGTGGCCTATAGCTCTAATAGTCGACATGTTTGGAACCGATGCTTTTTCTATTGCCGATGAGTTTGGTATGTTGAAGTACGTGTTTTTTACTTCTAATGCATGGCCTCTCGCACTCCTGACGTATGCTCCAGTGGCGGAAAAAATGGTGGAAGAACATATTCATGAGAAGAAACCTCTACAATTGCCAGGCTGTAGGCCGGTCCGATTCGAAGATAGATTTGAGGCGTACTTAAAAAAAGATGATCGGGTTTATCGTGAGTATATTCAAGTGGGGATTCAGATACCAACAGCGGATGGGATTTTGATAAACACATGGGAGGATTTAGACTATGCAACAATTCAATCTCTTCGAGATCCGAAAAAGATGGGGAATGTGGTTAAGGCAAATGTGCATCCAATCGGCCCATTGGCTAGGCCAGTTGAGGATTTGGTCGGAAAGGGGAAAAATGTTATAGAATGGCTAGACTCTCAGCCCAATGAGTCAGTTGTTTATGTCTCATTTGGAAGTGGTGGGACTTTGTCAACTCAACAAACAATAGAATTGGCTTGGGGTCTAGAACTAAGCCAACAAAGGTTCATATGGGTGTTTCGTCCACCAGTGAACGATGATTCATCTGGCTCTTATTTCTCTATAGGAGACGAGTTTGAAGCTTTAAATATGCACCTACCGGATGGATTTTTGACCCGAACGCGAGAAGTGGGACTAGTCGTCCCAATGTGGGCCCCACAAAGCGAGATCTTGGCTCACTCATCCATAGGTAAAAGAAATTTAAAATACAAAATAAATATTGCACACTCTCCTATACTCTAGAACTTGTATATATTCTAAAATTATCTTTATATAGGCGGATTTTTGACACACGGAGGATGGAATTCGAGCATTGAAAGTATCATAAATGGAGTTCCAATGATAGCATGGCCTTTGTATGCCGAGCAAAGACTGAATGCGATTTTGCTAGTAGAAGAGCTGAAAGTAGCGGTCCGGTCCGAGAAACTGCCTTCATCGACAAGTATAATTGGAAGAGAGGAAATAGCAGTTATGGTGAGAAAAATTGTTGAAGATAAATCAATAAGGAAACAAGTAAAAGAATAGAAGAATAGTGCAGAAATGGCGTTAAAGAAAGGTGGTTCGTCTCACAATTCTCTATGTGAAGTAGCCAAAGAATGCGAGTACCGATTCTATTGCCTTACAGCAAAGACCACAGCTGCTTAATAACAGTTCTTAATCTAAACCGACATGAAAAATCTCCAAACGTGACATGTGATTTTCTGGAATGGAAATGATATGCGGAAAAGTTAGTGTCTAGAAGTTCTTGTGCTATTTAGGCTGATCAATAACTCAACGAGTTTTTGATTGAATTTCATTTTGTTATGATATATAAACATATAAATAAATCACAACAAACTGTGGACAATGTGATTAGTGAGAACAAATTGGACCTTTTTAATCCCATTTTTTATAGTATAGTTACAGAAGCTATATCAAAGTCAACAAGTAATATAATCAGTGCAATGAATGATTTCAATTACAGCAACAAATGTCACCGAATGATTTCACATATATCAACTGTAAAATTCCTTGTCACAGAAGTCACCTCATTTGTTTCCGATAAAGAAATACCACAATCTTCGTTCCGCAACTTCAAATTTGTGCACCTAATCAACCAAATAAAAAAATTATCAGAAAGAAAACTCTAATAGATAATTAACATTGCAAACAATATTAAAGAAAATATTGAACTGCGCATTAACAAGCTTAAGAAAACAAAATTCTCGTTTCAAGTTCATTGTTTCATTAACTCATCAATAGGTCTTGCGACAATAAATATGTTGAAAAAAGGTATGAAGAGAATGAGGTCAAATTAATCTTTCGGAGAAAAACATTACCTTGACTTCAGCACCCGTCACATTTTGTCATGATAGCGCATCTTTAAGTGAAAGACAGTTTGGAATATGAGCGGTTACCTCCACTTTTGTATTAAACCCGCTAAACTTAAGATATTTGATCCTACGTTTTCGTGGGTGTTTATACATTAAAGATTCTGTATTCAAGTTGAACATCAACAATGCCCCATCATTCATGTACTTAATGGGTTTCCATGAACGACATATTCTATCACACTCGGATTTAAAGCGGAACACTTCAGACCACCCGTTTTCATTCAGCTTGATGCATCTTCTGCAGTCTTTATTAGACCGTCGCAGTCCTTCAGCTCTGCATCTTTGGAAGACTTTTCTGAACTCTCAACAGATTTCTTCATCTTGGCAATTTTTTGGAGAACTTCTTCTCCTGGCTTTGCCATATACTGCGCACTTCTTGGCAGTTTCACTATCATTGCATGTAGTCGTATTTCCAGAGTACTTCAGTTTTCATTGGTTCAACCTCAACTTTCGTAGGTACAGGAAAAAGCATAGAGATCCGCATCTTTTTCAACCTCTCCTTCGTCTTCACCTTCTGAACACCAACTCTTGCTTTTATATTCTCTTTCTTTCATGTCTTTTGTCCATCAACTTAGAGTTCGAATCACCTTTTCCACTTTGAGAATCAACAATTTTCTTTTCTTCATTTCTTTTATTGCTTCTTTCTTTTTCATATTTCTCTTCTTTTTTCTTCCTTTTCTTCATTTTTTCAAAAAACAACAATATACTAAATAGAGAAGGTACAAACCCAGAACGAGCCTTGGGTTCTGATATCATGTTGGAAAACGTGCGGAAGCGATTACATTTTGATAAAACTTAAAAAACACACTGAATATATTTTTAGACAAGCTTGATACAAAATCTACATTTTTCATATATCTTTGCTTCTCTTCCTATTTATATACATTACATTTCATACATAAAACTCTTTATACAGGATTTTCACCCATGGACTAGTCATCACATTTTCTCCACATATGACACATGTCTTCCAAATGTCATTAGCCCATACAACCAAAACACATGTCATAACTTTGAAGCCTCCTTTTGCACCTCTTAATGTGTAGTAGTCACGTATGTGCACCGTTCACATTACCACCTTTCAACACTTCATGCTTTTCTATCAATGACTCATGCGTTGTTTCTTTTTTCTTTGATAGCTTGACACCTCATGTTTCATGTTTGACACCTTCAACCTTCCACATTATTGAGTGATGTCTTCTTCCTTTGTTGTTTTACACGTACATTATGTGCCATTTACTTAATTCTTTTTTCTTTTCTTTAATTAAGTTTAATTTTTAACACTTATGACCTTATATTGATTAGTTGCAGAACTAAAACCGAAACCACAAAGCATAACCCTAGACCAATCAACCATCTTATCCTCCGGCTTTGGAAGGTTAATAAACTCACCAGTAACAGGATTGCAAACAACAAGAGGGTCGTTATCAAATGGATTGGACAAGCAAAGCATACCATTGCAAGAATTAACAACATCATATTTGTGATGCCCCATTCTTATATAGATGAGATCGTTACGAGCACTTTCTATTTCATCAAATATCATTTGGGGGTTGCGGAACGGGAGTTTGAATTTGGTGTCGAGTTCAAACTTAACAACACAGTCACATTTAGGGTTAAACTCGCTATGGTCACACAACTCAAGCTTGTGCTCGAGATCCTCCTCCTCTGGTTACACAAGATAAAGCATTCTCGACTGTTTCTGTAAAACAATAAGAAATCTGGACTAGAGGATAAGCTTGAGCTTGATCAAAATGGAGCTTTGTGAATTCGGGTTTCGAGATGAGATCATGCCATGTTTTGCACACAATATTGCATACAAATATCCTCTTTATAGAGAGCCTTAGTACAACATTTACCATAATATCCCTCGGCAAATCGGACCGAATAGTTCATCTGTATGTGGCTGAATTCCTGGGCTCGTTTCTGTTTTTCTCCCTATAAAAATCCATGGAAATCCTTCCTCGTTTCATAAA
Source organism: Euphorbia celastroides (assembly GCA_948291685.1). Taxonomy (NCBI): domain Eukaryota; kingdom Viridiplantae; phylum Streptophyta; class Magnoliopsida; order Malpighiales; family Euphorbiaceae; genus Euphorbia; species Euphorbia celastroides. The sequence continues at coordinate 7,753 of CAOJBJ013846375.1, read as the reverse complement.
TATCTGTGAATGTGGGGAAAGGGACATTATCAACACTATATTGAACTGAAATTTTGCCAGTTTATTCTATGATCAGAAAATTATGAGAACAAATACTATCATTCCCATCGAAGCCACAAAGTTCAAAACCAAACTATCAGAAGCAAATCTTAAGCCATCTAATGTAGAAATAGACATGAAATCTACCATTAACTACAAAATTGAATTAGAAACAACAGAAAATCGACGTAAAGTAAAAGCAAAAAGCTGAAAGCATAACAATTACAAAACCTAACCGACGATTACAAAAGAAATCTAGATCAAACCACTAAATAACCTTGGATTTCAGAAAGAGTAAACGATTACCGTAAATTAGAATTTGTCTCCTCACGACGACGAGGATTGGTTGTGTTATTTATACACTAAAATGAAATCCGATACAACCGAAAATATTTTTGGGTATAATAATAGTAATATAAATAATAAATAAAAACAAAGAGAAATATGATGTGTAATCTGATTCGACCTCAGCTGCAAGGGAGTCTTTTTTATGCTTAGTCCGCCCAACCACCAGGGATCTAATCCCTCCACCAACATTGATTTTTGTATGAAGTTGCAAACTACATTTTTTATCTTCATTAATATTCTATATTTTCTCCCTTAAATGAGTAAAATCACATACCCGGTTGCGAAGTACACTTTTGACCTTCCTTAATATTCTATATCTTCAATGATTCGAATTCATTTTTTATGTTTAGAATCTTAAATACTTCTTTTCCTAATTATTAGTTGCAATAATTTAAGCTTAACTTTTAATGAAAGGCGAGAAACAAAAATTTAATCCAAGTCAATAAATGAGAGAAGTAATTTATTTTCATGAAAGAAACATGGCACCATATTGAAGCAGTATAATAGTTTATTAAGGCCTTGTTCTCTTCACCTTCAATTTAGTTCAGTTCAGTTAAGTTCAGGTCACGTCCATTAATTTCAATTGAAAAAGTAATGTAAACAAATTAAGTTCAATTCAGTTCAGTTTAGTTAAGTTCAAGTTTTAAAAGTTGAAGAGAACAGGGTCTAAATCCAACATTATTTTAGCCTTCAAATATGAAACCGAAGAGTTCACTTCTTCTTTATGGTTGACATAATGATTTCACATATATCCTGCTTAGAACGTAGGCTCACAAGGGTCGGTTCATGCGTTTCCTGAACCGATATCCCTTTGTCCTTGTTCTGCAACTTCAACTTAGCGCACCTAATCAACAGATTAATCAAATAATTAGAATGGTAAATAATATCGAAAAACAAGTTATCACATGTATAGCTTCAGATTCACCCTCTATATTCACTCGACCGAAAAAAGTATGAAGAGAGTTTAGATCAAATTAAGCTTAAAATGAACAAAATTACCTCAGCTTGAGCACGTTTACATTGTGTCTCGATAGAGCATCTTTAAGTGGAACAAAGCTTGGAATATGAGCAATTACCTCAAGTTGTGCAGACAACTCGCAAAACTTAAAATATAGAAGTCGGTTTTTTGTTGGATGCATATACACCTAGCAGTTCGTCACTGAATTAAACATCAACAATGCCCCATCGTTTAGGTACTTAACGGGTTTCCAAGGTCCAAGGCGATGCAAGTAGTAACAATCTATGTTGAAAGGAGAACATTTTAGACCACACATTTGTAGAACCGTAATCCTTCATTACCCAAACTTCAGTGACACCTGTTGGATATCCCACATTGCTTGGTTTAGAGCATAAATACTCCTTATATGATGGCACCAAAACTGGCCTAAAGCATTCATTCTCTATATCAAAAGAAATGAAACATAACAGATATTCATGATCAGGCTCACAAGGCCAATACAAAAACCCATTCAAATAAGTAGGGCACGACACATATGGATCAATAACGAATATCCAATCCCGATAAACACCGTATAACTCCCGTACTTCCGAATAAGTGGCAAAATCTTTATCTTTCCATGTTTTAGTACTAATAGTATGAACTTTAGCCCTAATATAAGTACCATTGGACTTCAAATGCGGGAAAATTCTTACCACCTTATATTGATTAGTTGTAGGGCTAAAATCAAAACCACAAAGCTCACCCCTGGACAAATCAACCGGCTTAACCTCCGGGTTTGGAAGGTTAATAAACTCACTAGTAACAGGATTGCAAACAATGAGATTGTCATAGTCATCTGGACTAGACAAGCAAAGCATACCATTGCAGGAATTCACAACCCGATATTTGTGATTCTTCTTTAGTATGTTGATGCGATTGTTAGGAATACTATCTTCTTTGTCAAATATCATTTGTAGGTTGCGAAATGGGAATTTTAATTTGGTGTCGAGTTCAAACTTCATAAGAGAGTTGTACTCTCTATGATCACACATCTCAAGTTTGTGCTCGGAAAACTCCTCGTCTGGCTGCACAAGATAAAGCATTCTTGACCGGACCGTGTAACCTGATAACTGAAACAGAGGATAAGCTTGAGCTCGATAAAAGTGGAGCTTGGCGAATTCGGGTTGTGAAATAAGATCATGCCATGTTTTGCACACAATTTTGCATACGATAATCCTCTTTATAGAGAGCCTTATAAAAACATTTACCATAATATCTCTTGGCAAATCAGAAAATGAAGGACCTGAATAGTTCATCAGTATGTGGCTGAATTTCCCTTGTTCAGTTCGGTTTCTCTCGGTATAACAAGCCATAGAAATCCTTTCTCCTTTAATAAATCTTCTTTGAGAAGACAAATACTTTCTTCTCTGTTTTTCAAAAAAAAAAAAAAAAAATACTTTCTTCTCTAGCCTGAAATCAGAAAAGTTCAAAAACCTAACCATCAGAAGTAAATCTAATCAATCCTATATGTGTAAGAGACCTGAAATCTACCAAACAATACAAAATTGAATTACAAACAACAGGAAATTGACGAAAAGTAATAGACCTGAAATCTACGAAAAGCATCAGCAAAAATCTGAAAGTGTAACAATTGCGTTACCAATTCGAAGATTATAAAAAAAGTGAGTTGATAAAGACAGTCGAAAATTACTCACTATAGTCGGAGTAAAAGACTAAAAAACCCTTCTTTAAAAATAAGCTAATAACCAAAACGCCCTTTTCTTCAAAAATAATGTAAACCCTTTCTTTAAAACACAGAATCGCTTTGCTCTCCCAGCCAATTTTTGCCGGCTCGGGTTTACTTAGCCGAACGAAACTAAATTTGCGGCATGCTTTTGAGTTCGATTTCTGAAATCTACCAGCTAGTCAATCTGAGTGAAAAGTTTATCGGAGCTATCCCAGATTCTCTCAGCAAAATGGCGATTCTATCAACTATAAATTTGGATTCTAACAAGCTATCGGGAAAAAATTCCGGCAACTCTGTTGAATTCTACTATTAAGTAATCCTGAGAATTTAGGAACTCAGAACCTTAATACAACACAATTTCAGGCATTACCAAGAGTACAGACTCACTGATAACGTGTATACAATCTCTTAGAGCGCTCTACACCTGTCTGCAAGACGAACACCGTTAGGAGGGCTGGCCGTTTCACCGGAGAAGCCTCTCCGATGCTTAAGTCAGGTATGGAATAGGAGTGAAATAAGGGAGTAGATAATGGAGAGAAGAAGTTACCTTTCATACCCGACTTTGGCCTATATATAGACTGTGTGGAGAGGATCATGGGGACCAGTGGTGATGTAGCGCTCCTCATGAGTGGGTCTTGGCACGGCCTGACACCATGTGTATGATTGTCGGTCCACGTCACACTATAGTACAGGTACTTGTACGGTGTGATAGTATTTGTCCCTTGGCACGCCGTAGTACCTGATTAGATGTATTTTGTCCACTGCTGCCGAGCTGGGACCGTTTATCGAGGTCCCGAGCTTGGCTCGGTTGTCGAGGTCCCGAGCGTGGCTCGTACCGAGATGGGTTTATGCCGAGGTGGCTTTGATGGAGGCGAGCTCATGTGTGCGTCTCAGGCTTTATTACGGAGTTATGCCTGATGGTGTTATGAGCTCGCTTTAGGGCCTATTGGGCCTGATATTTGATGGGTTTATTTCTTTTGTTATCAGATGTCCCTCCGCAGCTCAGGTAGAGACTCTTTAGGGTCGAGCTTGTGAAAAAATTTGTTTGAAATTTTTTGTCTTTGCTCTCGCAAATGTCCCTCCGCAGCTCGGGTAGAGACTCTTTAGGGTCGAGCTTGTGACAAAATTTGTTTGAAAATTTTTGTCTTTGGTCTCGCAAAGATGTCCCTCCGCAGCTCGGGTCGAGACACTTTAGGGTCGAGCTTATGATAAAATTTGTTTGAAAATTTTTGTCTTTGCTCTCGCAAAGATGTCCCTCCGAAGCTCGAGTAGAGACTCTTTAGGGTCGAGCTTGTGACAAAATTTGTTTAAAAATTGTCTTTGCTCTCGCAAAGATCTCCCTCCGCAGCTTGGGTAGAGACTCTTTAGGGTCGAGCTTGTGTCAAAATTTGTTTGAAAATTTTGTCTTTGCTCTCGCAAAGATGTCCCTCCGTAGCTCGGGTAGAGACTCTTTAGGGTCAAGCTGATGCGGGTCCATGGGGACTTACTATGGGTGTGAAATGCCTGATTCCTTGCTCTTGACGTACAACACACGCGCGACCTATGGATATCCATACTCGCGCGTGGTACCGTTAATTTTGAAATTTGAACCTCTTTATAAGGCTTCTTCGATACGGTTCTTCCTTCTTCTTCTTTGTTCTTTCGTCTGTTACCTTCTTAATTCTCATTTTTCCGGCGTTTTTTCCGAGCAACCTTTTTTCTTCACTTTTGATGATACGTTTGGTTCTTTTCTTGCTTTCTTTTCTCTTTATTTCCGTATATGAGTATTCTTGAGGAGTTCGAAACTTTTGCGGCCGAGCTTTCTCCTTCTTCTTTGGATTCCGACGTCTCTGTAGCGTCTGTTCCCGGTATGGCCAGTTCAAGCGGTTACAGTCCTGAATTTGATCCGAGGTTCCATAAGGAATCTCCTCCTTCTCATCGCATCCCTCAGTGCGTGATTAGATATAGAAAAGAGGAGGTGGAGGCGCTTGAATTGACGCCTAGCATCATGAACCCAGGGCGAGGTCAAAGAACGGAACCTCGACAGCCACCAACCACAGACAATGCGGCCATTTTCTACCCCTCTATGTGCCCTGCGGAGCGTGTCGCGAAGTATGGTCACAGGATTAGCCGACTGCGAGGGGTTGTGGCCTCGGTCCCTGACATAACAGTCGAAATATTCCGAGCTCCGGAAGGACACTTCGCCATCTTCACCGCACAGATTGATTGGGGTTTTTGCTTGCTCCTTAGCTACGGTGTGAAGTCTATTTTGAAGGAGTTCAGGCTTTGCCCTGTACAGATTCACCCCAAATCCTGGCTTCTATTGTCGACACTAGAGAAGGTGTGCGAGGACCTGCATCTTTGGTTCGATGGGGCAGTTTTTCAGAGATTCTACACTCCGAAGCGCCAGCAGCCTGGCGAGCTGGTGTACTGGGGCATTTGGCGAGCTAAGCCCTCAAAGCTATATCAGCCTCTCAAGAAACTGGTTGGGCCCTGGAAGAATGACTGGTTCGGGGTCGGGTTGGAGACCAAGGCAGAGAAAGGATATTTGTACCCAGGGGGAAGCTTCCCCTTCCCTCTCCATTGGAATGTGAACCCCATGGCTAAGTTCTATTAGAAAGCGGACTGCTCGCTGTGGAAGATGCAAGCTCGTACAGTTTGCATCCTTCAGAAGTTGAACCCTGAGGAAATCACTTACACCCAGGCCGCCCAGAACTTATACAATGACCGGATTATATATCGCCGGGACGCTGACTACAACCTCTACCTTGCCGAGGTGGAGGATGTGCGTATGTAGAAAAATTTTAAAGTTGGTTGATTGCTGTCTTTCTTTGGTGCAGGTATGGCTAATCTGCCTCCCTTTCTTCGCAATCTCGCAGAAATCGCTCTCAGGGATCAGCACGAGAAGGAGAACAGAGTTGCTGAGGAAGAAGAGGTCTCGCTGGGGAGCTTGCGAGAGGACATTGACAACTTTCCCGAGGGGAGCCAGGCCGATGTTGGGATCTCGGAACCTCAAGGTGGCACGCCTCTCGCCACCTCATCTGTAGAGATTGTATCATCCTAAGGCAGAGGAGGTAAAGATTCTGGCCTAGCACCGAAGGTTGTAGCTGAAGTAAACCCCACCACTACTCTCGTGGATGAATTCGTGCCTGAAGTCGTTAGCGGTGTTGAAGCGACTAAAGGGGTTGAAGCTGCTGAGGAGGCCAAGGCACTACGACTCTTGATGAGGGAGTTGGGGTCGACACTGAGCTGGAGGGTGTGGCAAAAATTGCTACTACTAGTGCTGAGGGCATTAATTTGGCTGGGAAGTCCGTTTCTCCAGTGACGAAGCACAAGAAGCGGTCCCGTAGCAAAGGTAAAGATACCTCTACTTCTATCGAAGTTACTCCGCTGGTGGAAAAAGCGCCCAAGAAGGCAAGTAAGGAGCTCGCCCTGATCAAGCCCCCCAGCGAGCTGGTAGCACAGCTTACCTCTGAAGAGGAGGCAGCTCGACGTCTGGCCCATCCTTCTACGGTCAGTTTGTTGTATAATTTTGGCTATTCCTCTCCTCTCCTCTTCTTTTTTCTTCTGACTTTGGCACTGATCTGTCTACAGATTTGGTCAATGTTATATAGGCTGGAGGTCAGGCTGGACGAGCCCGAAGTGATAAGTGACTTCATCAATTTCACTCGGCTCCCTGCGGAGAAGAAGGCTTACCGCCAGGAATCCCACCTGTAGATCCTCTGTCGTGCTCAAACTGATCTTTTGAGGGTAAGAATGTGTTTCACACTTTGTTGGCGCAGTCCTGGCTCGTTGATATTTTGAACTTAATTTTGCTTACTCATTTTAGGCTTTCACCGATGTCTCTTATGATCGAGTTCACCTCGGCAAGCTGGAAAAATAAGCCGAAGAAGCTCGGGAGCAAGCACAGCTCTCCAGCAAGGCGAAGGAGAATCTAGCTAGAGAGCTGGATAGGCGAGCTGAGGAGAGCAAAAAGAGAGCTGAGGCGGATAAGGCCGAGTTCGAGGAGGCCATGAAAAAATTGGAGGGGATTTCCAAAAGCGCAAGTAAAAGTCACCGCAACGAGCTGGCCACTCGTGATGCGCGTGTAAGCGAGTTGGAGGAGAGCCTTAGGCTGAAGGAGGAAGCTCTGACACAGGCTCGGGAAGCTGTGAAGCAAAAAGATGAAGCGATTGAAGCTAAAAACAAGGCGTTCATAGAGCTTGAGGGTAAGCTTCAGCTGGCCAAGAGTTCCCGACCTCTAGCCTTCACCAACCGTGATATGTGGCGAGGTGCTTATTAGCAAAGGATGAAGAAATACATGGCCCTGAAGCATCACTCCCGAAAGAAGCATGACAAGACCACTGCGGATTGGGCTCATTACCGGATGGCTTATCGAAGCCAGTTCCTGTTCACTGCTCGGGAGTTATTTCCGGAGGGGAGCTTAGACGAGCTGACAAAGTTAGAAGATCCTGAGCCAAATGCCGAGATCCGCTTCTAGGAAGATGACTTGCGTGTCAGAGGCGATGAGCTCATAGCCATGATGAGGTAGCTCGAAATGGAGAAAGAGAAGGCTCCTATTTCCCCCACCGGTTCTACTACGACTTCCAATCTCTCCGAATTTGAAGGTGAAGAAGAAGAAGATGTCAGCTCGCTGCCCTCTGCAACTACTTAATTTCTCCTTTTGCTTTTGTAGTTTCTTTTTCTTTAACTTGTCTGTA
>CAOJBJ013846202.1:0-11886 GCA_948291685.1 Euphorbia celastroides | reverse complement strand
ATTTTTGAAATAGCTAAAAGTAGTTGTAATAAATTAATAACACTTGTACATTCTATTTAACGAACAAAAAGATAGTGATTGCTAGAATAGTTGATTTTTAAATGAACTCTAAATCGTAGATTATGTTAATTCAATATTTGGTTAAATTCCCGTCAAATTCGGTTGAGTTAGAGTCCCACATAAGTGAACGAGCCATCATTGCATTGTTGAAAAAGAGAAGTGAGGTTTCACATTGTGAGAGGATGGAGTTATTTTGGACCTTCTCTTTTTCACGCCCTTTCTTTATAATTATCATTACACCACTTGAAAGTGCAATGGCGGTATTAATGAGTGAAATCGGAAAAAAAAGTTCAGTATACTTCTTTATTTCGTCTCGTTTTGTTAAACCAATTGGTGGGTTAGTGTAATGCAATCATATATAAACTCTTATAACATTGAGAACATTTTTTAAAATATTTTGTTCTTCATTTATATTTAATGATTTTGTTTCTTTAAGGAATTACTTATAATTCTAAGAAGCACGAAAACTTCTAAAGCATACGGTTTCGGCGTTTCGTATCCGTTTCGGAAACAGAAACTCTCGGAAACCCCTACGAAACGTTTCAGGGCCGTTTCCACAGTTAAAGAAAGTTGGAAACTCGTTTCTTCGAAATTCGGAAACCGTTTCCCATAAATTTTCTCAAATTAGAAACTCGATTCCATTAAAATGCTAACTTTTTTACCGAAACAAACAAAGCCAAAACCTTCAAATATTCCTATATTAACAAAATGTTCTTATTCGTCTCTTTGTATTCAAATTTTTAGAGCACTGTAGTTTATCAACTAATAATATCGTGCAAACAAACATACTAAACTTCATCCAATCTTCCTATATGCGTGAATTTTATCAATTCTTCCTCTTTATTTATTAAATTACTATTTAATTTAAGAATAAATTTATATATGAGAATTTTATATTTTTTATATTTATAAATATGCCCCTATATTTTTATTATTTACACGTTTCCCCACAGTTTGAAAACCTATTTTTTTTATAAATGACGTTTCCTGGTGTCCGTTTCCGTTTCAGTATCGGTTTCCGTTTCTGTGCTACTTAGCTTATAATATAGGCAAAACGCATCAAGAACCCCCTATAGTTGGCACAAAAAGCCCTCAACCCCTTACAGTTGCAGAAGTCTCATTTAACCCCTTAAATTTGGCAAAAATGCACCTCTCAGCCTCCCTCTCATTGTCACGTGTCAAATTCCGGTTGATTTGATTTTTCAAAGAATTAATTTTTAATATATATTTTTAAACCAATACAAAGTTGACACGTGATAATGAGTTGGGCTGAGAGGTACACTTTTACCAAGTTCAGGAGGTTAAATGAGACTTCTATAATTATAAGGAACTGAAGGACTTTTTATGTCAACTATAAAAATTACAGATGGTTTTATATTGGCTACTTTAAAAATTCATTATTATTTGCAGCATTTGACGAGGACGTTAGGACGGTTAAGTGACTTACTCAATTAATGAAGCACAAACCTAATATAATAGAAAAATCAACAAATACTGATAACAATAAAAAGCAAAGCACAACAACAAGATTAGATTGTGTTGTCAATGATAATTAAATCAAAGAGTTTAATTAAGTCAAACACAAACCTAATATATGGTAGTTTCTTATCAACCAAAGGAGTCAACTTTGCATTCATCCAAGCAACAACTACATCCCAAAAGGCTATATATAGTTCAATTGTCTAAGCTGTTCCTCGATTCCATCAATGCCTTCTAAAAAAGTCAAAAGGCTATTTTTATCCTAATTAATATTTTATTTTCTCACTTTCACATCCTATATTCAACTATTCTATATAATCTATCAATAGATTTAAACGTGGTCAATACGCTTAATAACAATTTGGATTATCTTTCTTCTATTAGTTTGATTTTTCAAGATTATAAACAATTCATTAGTTCTTTCACTAATATCAATATTATTTTTGTACAAAAGTCTATGAATCACACTGTATATCTACTAGTTAGAACAGATGATTCATAAACTAGTAAGATGATATGAATTAATGTTTGTCAACCTTTCATTATAAATATGATATGATTTAATGGACGTTGTCTTCTGAAAAAAATATATGAAGAAACCCTCCCAAACTTCCTCCTTTGCATCTAAAAATTATTGTTTGTCCTTATATACTAATATCAAAAAAATTAATTAATATTTTTTATGAGAATTTAATTGCTGTTAAAGGTTCAAATTTTTTTTGGTAAATAAAGGGATTTTAAATTTAATAATGCACTATTTTTAAATAAAATTATCAAGCAGAATAAAGTCAACAAGTTTCACATGATTTCTGGTTAATAAGCATATCAATGGGCAAAATTTTTCTAAGACACAAGTCAAATACGTATTAAAAAAAGAAAGTCTTGATAAATGATTAAAATTAGAATTTTGAAACTGAATTCTACTCCATTAGTCCAAACAAAACCGCGTCAAGAAATGGCGACTAATCCAAAACTTTATACAAATAGTTCAGAATATTTGTATTATTACTTAATAATTAATTAACGAGAAATATAAATTAATCATTGATTTCAAAGAAATAATACAAGATCAGGCACAATAAATTCTTCATCAGTTATATTGAAAATACTCATGTCAGTACAAATGTTTAGCTAGCTCTTAACATGTTTTTGTTTTATATTTATTGTTTCTTCTTCCTTATTATGTGCATAACAAGGATGTTTTGTTGAAAGAGTGATGCAATACAAGATTTGGTCAAAATAATAATGATAAATTATTATATAAACTATATTTTTTAATTGTAATAATAACTATTTAATAAACTTCCATGCTTTGATTTATCTACTTATTTAGTTTGGCAATTGTCATGACATTGTTATATTGGATTCTTGTGGAATTAGTGATGTCAATTTCACCTAATCTTGCAATTACTCAATCATAATATCTTAAATAACTAGCTTATTTTCAACTCAGAGATGATATAGTATATACGAGACCCACTTGACCTTACTAGCAGCTTTCGTGGTGTTGTTAGTTATTGCTAATAACATTTTGTCTTCAAAATAGTTAGAAAAAGAAGTAATTGAAGTCTAAAAATTGATGTTTGATGTTAAGATACCAATAAAAAACTATTGTGAGAACTTTGAAAGACGCTTTACTTAATCATTCATTTTCATTATCTACTAGTTTAATGACCGATAAAACTAATGTGCATAAAAGTGTTCCCATCAAGTAAGTATCGATTTTGAATCTCAAACACTATGAATTATTCTCGAAATCTATGTGACATAAAAAAGTCTGGAAAATAAGGAAAAGTGGAGAATGATTAGCCAAGGAAAATCAATAATATTTATCAAACTAGAAAATTGTTGTATTTTAAGGTGTTTGGTATCTTCGCTTTGTAAGATACAAAGATAGGATTACTTATGCTTTATTACCACTATATATATGTAATAGAACTTGATTCAATGACAACTAAAGCCAAAGTAATTAACATTTTAAAAGTCAATTAGGGTTGCTTTTTAAGGGAATAACTAAGCATGGGCCTTAAAGCCCAAGCCAACCAATTTCGGGCCATGATCAAGACTACAAGGCCCATTTCCAAAGTGGGCTTTGACTTTGAGAGCCTTTTGTAATACGGTACCGTTTTCAAAGAAAAGATCTCGCGGGTCTTATCTCATCATCTCCAATAATGGTCTCAACAGTTGTCGTCGTGTATTCTCCAATGGCGACGTTTACTCTCTCCAGCTTCACTCTTAAAACCCTAACTCCTCCCCTCGGCCTCAACAATCGTGGTGTCCTTCCTCTTTTCAATTCCGCATCTAAATCATGGGCTCCAGCTCGCCGGAATGCCGGCGATGTCAGAGAGAATCGGCGGCTGTGTGTGATGCGGGCGGCGGGTCGCTCCGATTACTCGGCGAGGAGAAGCGGAAGCGGCGGCGGAGAAGCGAGGGAGACGATAATGTTGCCTGGATGCGACTATAACCACTGGTTGATTGTGATGGAGTTCCCCAAGGACCCTGCGCCTACTAGGGAGCAGATGATTGATACTTATCTCAACACTCTCGCCACCGTATTGGGCAGGTTTGGGCCTCATTTGCATCTGATTAAAGCTTTTTGTATTGTATGGTGCTTGATTTTATCTAAAACTTGAATAGTGAAGAGTTGACATCTCTCTAGGCTTTGGTGGAACTTTAATTAGACGGTTTGATTCTTGCGCTGTTAGCGGTAATACTAGCAGTTCATTCGTTGGATTGAGAATATAAGCTATGAAGTAAAGTGATTGCAACTGTGTAATCTTCAGAATGTTTCTTTTGCTGCTACAGTTTATGTGATTTGGCAAGCTAGAAATCAGTGTATCCTACATTGTGTTTTGGTCAACGTTAATAGGATTATAAAGCAGGTATTTGTTGATGTACAAACAAGACATGATTGTATAGATGAAACTGGAGCTTTTTGCTGAATTGCGATGTGTTGTTCTTGTAGAGTGTAGTAAAACACGTTAACATCTTTTTTGGAGCAAAACTTGAATGAAATTCTTTGGTGATTTATTCAAATGTGGGTTTAGGTATTCTTGATTTGTAAAGTTACTGCTATGTTTAGACGAATATGTGTTCTTGAGTAACAAGAGATCTTTGAAGGAGAGATAAGAGATTGCATTTTTACGAGAGATCATTATGTGACTTCGTCCCTGCACTTTGAAATCAATTTTCGAATTATTAATTGTATAATATTGTCTTGTAATTTGTACTGTGCTTACTTGACAGCATGGAGGAGGCGAAGAAGAATATGTATGCATTTAGTACCACCACTTACACGGGATTCCAGTGTACGGTTGATGAAGCAACCTCTGAGAAATTTAAGGGTAAGTAAGAATGTTAAGGACATATACCTGGTTTGACGGTTTATCCCAGTTTTAGTTGCTTTCTTGACTTTTCTAATAAACTTGTTTGCGTGTTTATCTCTTGTTCAGGTTTGCCTGGGGTTCTTTGGGTACTACCAGACTCTTACATAGATGTGAAGAACAAAGATTATGGAGGTTCTCTGTTTTCTCACTTCTGTTCTTCGCTTTTGATGTTATCTAATACTTATCACTGCTGTTTTCAGGAGACAAATATGTCAATGGAGAAATCATCCCATGCACTTATCCTACTTATCAACCAAAGCAGCGGAATAATGCGAAGTATGAGAGTAGAAGGTATGAAAGGCGAAGAGATGGGCCCCCTCCTGATAGAAGAAGACCGAGACAAGGAGCTAGTAGTTCTGAGTCGGCATCTAGCTGAGGTTATAGAATGTATGACTCTGCTTCTTAACTTTCTCAATATCACTGATTTTGTTTTGGTCAGGCCAAATGCATCATAAGCCATCTAAACTTGGCATAAATGGCTCACTGCCCCCTGAACCTTAAAAAAGTCCCATCAACTTGCAAAAGTGTATTGGTTTGCCCCCTCTAACTTTAGAATACACATCAATTTTCCCTCCCTAAATGCCAGGTGTCAGCATCCGGTTGGATTGACTTTTCCAGGAAGACATTCTTCTCTCTCCAACCATAATTTGACACGTGGCATTTGAGGGGTAAACTTTTACAATAGCTATTTCATGAAGTGTACAAAAGCTAGGAATTAGTATTCCATCCGACCATGATTACTCACCTATGTTTGTCACTTTGCCATTTTTTTCCTATTTCATGGAACAAATATTCCATGAACCAGACAGGCCCTAAGAAAAGCTCCAACTTTCATCATCAAACTTACTGATGTATTGCATTGTGATTGATAGTGGTGCTGAATTGTTTTTGCAGGTCCATAATTTTGGTCTTTAGTGGAGATAGTACGGACATTCAACATCTCATAAATCTCATTTTGTAGGCTGTAGTGTCTGGCTAGTGCATAATGGAATACATCCATATTCAGATGAATAGTGCCTTATTGTGAAACACTGTTTACCATGGATAAATGATCAAACCGAGCAGTGCCACTTTCTGAGATTACATTATGTCTTGCTGGACTGGTATATTTGGTATTTACTTGCGTTATTTCTTAGATATTGAGCCTTGAAATGGAATACTACTGGATTTGTAATGAATTACCGTAAAAAAAACAGGCATATTTGGTTCATTAGCAGTTTACGATTATTGTGGAGCTAGAATGTTAATCTCGGTAACTAGGACATCTTTCCTTTAATTAGTAACATCATGCTGATGGCAAAAAAAGAACAAATCTGTACCTTTTAACCATTTTCTTCTGCTAATAATGTGGATGCTTTTTTAGTCACTGTCATTGCTAAATTTCAAAAGCACTTTGATTAAGCAAATGACTTCAGCATGTGCTTCAATATATGGTTTGTCCTAATTGGGTACGATAGCCCAAATCTTATCTTTTTGCTTGGCACTTCGCAAAATAAGTGGCTTTTGTAGGTTGAAACCTCCCATCAAACATTGAATTCACAGTAAAACACTTTAGCTCCATGCCTTTTGTACCCAATTAGTTGGACCCTCTAATAATGTTGCTCGCCTAATTCATGAAAGAACTCGAAATCCGATAAATTTTCTATTTATATTCAAATACTTCAATTAATTTTCATAACTATAACTGGAATATTTATTTTGCGTCAAATAGATCAGGACTTCTTGGAACTTATTTCAAATTGTTTATCGTCTCCTAAATTTTTAAAAATTTTCCTTGTCATCTTAAACTTGTAAAAGATACTACTTTACCCCATCAACTTAAAAAACGTGTCATTTTGCTTTAGAAACCACGCGTTAGTTCATGATTTACTTGATTTTTTAAAAATGTTATTCAAGAAGTTGACATGTGAAATTACAAGGTTTACGAATTCATTTTAGGTAAGTTTAGGCGAGAAAGGCTAACAGGAAAAGTTTAGGAAGGTAAAATGAACTTTGAGGATGAGAGACGATTTGGAGCAAGTGAGTCCTAAAATATTTACTAACAGCTAACTTTGTTGCAATTAAGATTACATTTAGGATAGCAATAGATGTGACACAAAACAAGCTTATATCTAGCTCAATGAACTGGCAATTTTGGAGGTTTAGTACAATTTGTCGATAAGGATTGTCATTGTATGGCGCACATTCCCATTTCTCACAAGATATTTACGCCATAACACCAAAATTCAAAACACATCCACCTCCAAATCAATGGCTTTCTACAGCTACAGTAATTACAATCATCAAGGCGATTATTCCAACTACAATGTCTCTTATCCTCTTCAAGATTCAATCGCCGATTATTCCATCTACAGCAGCTCAGATTACCAGAATTTTGGTTATGATCCATTTCCTTCTACAATTTCGCATTCAATTTCAACTCCAGCCGATCGGAGTTACTTCCAGTACGAATCAGCTCCGGTTCAATTCAGCATCTCTTACTCCGTCGCCGAGTTCGACGATACCGACTTCGAAGAATACGATCCGACGCCGTACGGCGGCGGCTACAACCTCGCTCTCACCTACGGCGCCGCTCTTCCGCCGTCCGACGCGATCTGTTATCCTCGCTCCAACGCTGCTCCGCCGAGCTTGCCTCCAAGTGCTCTCCCTCCCGCCGCCGGAAAAACTGAAGCTGAAAGCAAACCAACGCACTCCGACAGCGCGAAAACCGAAAACGACGTCGTAGCTGGAGACGACGTCGTGCCACGCGGAGAAGAGGGAAGCGGTTCTTTTAATTATAGATACGGGTATGAGAATGGGGCGGGTCGGGTGCCGTACGGGTACGGGTTGGAGGCGATGGATATATGCGAGAGTTTGTTCGGGTATTGGCCGTGTATTTCTCGGTATAGAAGGGAAATGAGAGATTTTGAACAAGTTGGAGATTGTGGAAATTGTAGAAATTGTGGCAATCCATGGGATGGGACGGTTGATTATTTGTTCGGGAGCACCAATCCTTATGAGGAAAAGAAGTTTGAAAGTGATGGCGTCGATAGTTGTATGTATGACGGTCGAATGCATTATCTTCACCATCGAGCTGATGATTCGTGGTTTTAGGTCTCGTTTGTTTGTAAGAGCTGTATCCCGAAAATAATTACCGTGTGAATGATATATAATTAGATATTGATAGTTGAATTACTTTTGTGTTAGTCGATAGTTACGATGTAATTTTAAGAAATAAAATAAGCAGCGTATTTGTCATAAAGTTTGTATTTTACGTTAACTTTGAAAATTTTTGTCTCGTGTTAGATTATCGAATTAGTTTTAAGTTTATATTATAGGTACACATGAACAAAAGGAGTTCGCAATATTTGTATTGCGTAAATTCACCCTTGCATAAGCGAACTAAAATTCGTATATATATATTTGTTCATTTTTGTGTGTGTTTTGACCCGACTTTATTTATATAATGACACGAGTTTTGTTTTCGCGATATTTGTATTGCGTAAATTCACCCTTGCATGAGCGAACTAAAAATCGTATGTATATATTTATTCTTTTTTGTGTGTGTTTTGACCCGACTTTATTTATATAATGACAAGAGTTTTGTTTTCTCTTTCTCATTTTCTAGATATATGTTGTGCCACTATTGTGAAGTATTGTTGGTGAAAATTTAAATTTTTGGAAGGAACTTTAAGGTATTATATAAGAACATCTCATTCATACATGACTCAATTTACGTTAATCACTTTTACTCAAGCGTTACTTTATTTCACTCAAGTCTTCGAGTATTGCTTTCAAAGTATTTTCAAAATACAGTTGTTTCTAAAAAAGCACATCTTCAAAGTGTTTTCAGCTTCTCGCAAAAATTATCCACCAATATGCTACAACCAGATTCTATGTTATTACAAGCTAGTGGTTGTAATCTGACAGATGAAAATAGCTGGAAAAATGCATATATTGCATCATAAGAATAAACCTTTTAAACATATAGGTATTATTAAAATCTTTTAATATATGAAACGTGTAAACCTAACATATGCAATAAAATTGCATATTCGGTATAATAACACATGATAATTTTTCTTTTTCTTTTACTTCCATCTAATTAACTATTCCTTTATTTGTGAACCTGATTCCAGAAAAGAAAAATATTCAATTTGGTGCAGTGTATTTTATTTCATAGTTTTGTACAATAACGAATTAAAAGTGAATTGTCTAGAAAAACAAGAATTCCAAGCACACCCAAATATTTCCTTTCATCTAATTAATCTTAAATCGTATTTTAGAGAATTTATATATTTTGTATGTAAAATGAACATAATCGAATTCCTTAACCGCTGTTGATAATTAATAGTACGTGAATAAATTCAATTCAATCCGATTCAGTTTACATGCAATGTCTACAAATATGCTACACTATTTGGATTTATCAAAATCGAATTTCGAAAGAGTTGAAATAAAAAAACTAACAAAACAATCCCATGTTACAAACTTTCTTTCAGAAAAATATGATGGCTTGGACTATAAATATTTTTGTCGTAAATGTCACTTTGATTGCAATTCTTAACTTGAGATTAATGATTAATGAAGTATTGTTTTGATCCTTGATGGTTGTATATATCTTCATTTATACTTCTAGTTGAATAATTCCACTCAATTGCATAATTGATTGTTTAATATTTCTTCTTTTTTTCCTTTTTAAATTTCAGTGCAGGCCTGCATACATTTTTTCGTGTTATATAAAGCTAGTAAATTATTAGAAGTGATAATAGATGAATTTGTAAGCTTTGATGTCTGTTAGAGCAATTATTTGGAGAGCTATGAATTGATGACCAATACCATTCTTTTTCTTCTAGTAATTAATTATAAAAGATCTAAAAAATCAGAAAATAAAGGTAGGAAAATTATTTATATAGATTTGCACTAGTGATTTGTAAACTTCTTTTTCATTTCAATTTCAAGTACTACTTCTTTTTCATTTCAATTTCAAGTACTACATCCACAAGTTTGGATGTGAATCATGTGATGATTAAGGATTGAACCCTTAATGTAAAAATTCTATTTCTTCAAAAATAATTTCTATTCAACACACACGTGTGTCTATATATATATATATATATATATATATATATATATATATTCATTGCATAAATAAAAAAAATAAAGTTTGTTGTAAGAAATCTCATTTAACAACAACATTCAAACAATGCTGCTGTAAACTATGTTAATATCACTATCACAAAAAGATTTTTTTATTGCTAGCTACGATTATCGATAATAATGCTTATATTTTTAAATTAAAAAAAATTAACTACAAGACTTATATTTCTTATAGCGACATTTATTAAAACTGTTCTAAATTATCTTTTTAAGTAAATATGAAAAATAATGGAGTAACAATGTGGACTCAAGAGGTTGACCCAAATGCGTGAATTAGGTAATAAATTCACCAAACGTTTTTCTTAAAATAACTAGAAGTTGAAGTTATGTAGTTGGAGACAAAATGACATTTTCTAAGATATATTAAACTATATTAATTATTGAAAATAAAAATAAAAAGTGAGTAAGTAGGGCAAAGTCAAAAAGAGGATCGGAAAATTTAAATTAGTGCTGATGCAAATTTTACTTGAAAAGTACCAAAAAGTCCTCAAGAAAATGCAATGGTTTTTATAATCACCCGTACGTAAACCAATTTAATAGGAAATGAAAAGAAAAAAAGAAGCTATATACTTTTTGTGTGCATAAAGTCGAATTATTTAAAGACTGTTGTTTATTCTAAAATCAAAATTAAGTCGTAATATGTTGAGTATTTCTTTGATTTTTATGAATTTTATCTCGCTAACAATCAGTTTTACATAAATCCTCGGCTGTTTAAAGAAAACTGAGAAAGAGATGCATGCGAGATAAATGAAATTCTTATCAAATTAGAACTTCTACTAGTTACCACTTATCAAAAAAGTGATAGTTACCACTTATATACCATGTGACAATTCTACATGATGTCAATTGTCATGGCAATCCAACCTCGCTTAGGCTTTGTTCTTTTCAACTTATTTTTCATTAAGTTCAATTAAGTTAAGTTAAGTACTTAGGCCCTGTTCTTTTCAACTTAATCGACATTCAGTTCAGTTCAGACTCATAACGTTTCAGTTCAGTTCATATTCATTAAGTTTTCATTAAGTTTTTAAATAACTTACATTCAATTCATTCAATTTTAATAAATTTTTAATAAAAATAAAGCTTATTAAATTTCGAATCATTTGAATCTAATCTTTAGTATTATTTAAGTTGCAATAAGTTTCATAAAGTTTGCATTAAGTTTTGGGTTAATAAGTTTCATTCTGCCAGTATTAAGTTTCAGTTAAGTTTCAGTTCAGTTTAGTTCCGTTCAGTTCAGTTCAGTCCTATTCAGTTCAGTTCAGTTTCATTAAGTTCAGTCCAAAAGAACATGAACTAAGTGTGATTAAATTAATTTAAAGTTGCTAGGATTTCTTTTACTACTTCCATTAGCGGTATTTTTTTGTTATCCTGGATTGCTACTATGTACTTGACTTGCAATTCTCACCTTGAGAATATTTTGATGTATTAATTGCGGGTTGAGGGTTTTTTGAGTTGAGTGTAGGCAAATACTTTGATTGGTCTATTGCTGGTTTTCGGGTCAAATTGGCAGATCGATATGATAAGTGTTCTTCCTTTTTTCTTTTCCAGCTTCCCCTTATTTGTTCCAAAAAAAGTGTGGTTCAATCCTCTAACTCAAAAGCAATTGCTTTATGCTGAAGCTCAACTTACACTGTTTATATCACTTCGTAGTTCCAATGTGAGATATTTCAAACATATCAAAGTAAATATGAATGAAGAGTAATATATAAATCACGCAAAATAAATTTAAACATAAGTCAACTATTTTTATGTTCGATGAGTTCAACGGCACTTACACTACTCACTTATCAAGTCAAGAGGAAATTATGATTCCGAGGTATAC
>CAOJBJ013845615.1:0-11192 GCA_948291685.1 Euphorbia celastroides | reverse complement strand
TTGTTTAGGCAGCATAGACTCCTAATCCGTAGAGGATACTAATTTCCTTGTTCGGCAAGGAAAAGACATTAATTGAGTCCTAATGAGGAACTAACTCCGAAATAAGCGGAGAAGAGCCTGAATAGCGAATCCTAGTGAGGTTCGGATTTCCCAAACAAGGGGAGATCAATGTCTATAAATACCCAATAGCCTAAGGTAAAGAGGTACGATATTCTAAAAACCCTAGCTTTTACTCTGCAACTTTCACCTCTCAAACCCTTTATTGACTTAGGCATCGGAGAGTCCCCCAAAGGGCACCCCCCCGGTCCTAACCTTTGTGTTTGTAGGTGATCAACGGCGATCGGAGTTGGAGCTTGCGGTGGCTAGAAGAGGATTTTAATTACAAAATCATCAAATAGTGATTCTTGTTATGCTATGAAACTTCAAATTATATCCAATATCCGCCGTAGTAATAGCCAGTGATTTAAAACTCAGCCTAGGCGGGCGCCTAGGCAGGTTTTTTAAAATACCATGGCGATTTTCACTATAAGTCGGATGGTCCTAGGCGTTTTTTCATTAGGGCGCATCTATGTTTTGATAATCGGCTTCAGGCGGCCGCTTATGCGGGATTTTTCATAACACTGAAAATTTTTTATGTAAAATTTAATTAAATAAATTATATTTTTGAATATTTTATTTTTTCAAGTGTTAGTGGTCCAGAATTCATCAAACCACAACCATAATAAACAACCAATTGCAAACGGCGACGTATGGATAAAAATATTGCCAAAAATATCAAAGCAAATCTAGGGTTGCAAACGGGGCTTATTGGGTCGGGTATTGCATTCCCCATCCCCATCCCCGACTTAGAGAAAACCTTATAGTAAAAGGATTCCTAATCCTGCAAGGATACGCCATTACTCCTTAAATTAATTATCAATTCCATTGTTTATTGCATCTCTCTCTCTCTCTCTCTAAATTAACAATTCATCAAATAATTAAATCCAATCCATTCCGAGTCTTGTGAGATGACAACAAATCCCTCCAAAACCCAAAGCAAAAGAAGCCAATTAACGAAGAGGAAAGTTCAGTGATTGGGAACTGAATGCTGCAATGGTTCTTATGCAATTAAGCAATCAACGTTATTACAACAAATGAGAAGAAATCATACATCCATCAAATTCTTCAACCATGGAGGATCAAGACCAAGTCCAAGAAGAAGGATACCCGAAGAGAAGAATAAAGAGATTCAAATTAGTCCATCAGATTTACACTTGTACTTTTCCTGTTCCATGTTCTCTATAATAATATGTAACATTGATTACTGATCCATGTTTTGAGTCTCTCAATGTAGAAGGGGTTCTCGTTTTTCTCTTGTTTAAGGTTTCATTCAAAGCTTACACGACAAGAAATCTTGTTTTACTTTATTTTATTTTTTTTACATGGAAATTTATTATTGTCTCAACTCTCACTTTTTTCTTATTTCTTCTTTCATCATCTTCTCCTTCACATTTTTCTCATATACTTTCAATTTTTCTGAAATTTACTTACACAACTTGAAAGTCTCTTTCTTTTTCTGAAGTTTGACTCTTGATCGTAACAAAGCAAATCAAAAAGGTTCTTTGAAAAATAGCAGTTTAAGAGTTGGCTTTAGAGGTAGATAGGCTTTTAAGTATGATACAACGCCCTTTATACCACCTGCTTTGTTTGGTTTTATTGATTTGAAGTGCTTCAAACTAGGTAGAAAGCCCTCCATATATACTAGTCTAATGGTTGGTTTGCAGTTTAATAGCTTTAAGCCTAGAAAAAAATCTTTTTATACCACATGTTTTGTTAACATATATTTAGTGGTATGATGTGCTTCGAATCGGGCATTAATTCTTCATTTCGAGTAATTTAAAGGCTTCAAGCGAGGGTATAAACCATTTCTACCTCATGATTTGTTTAGTTTCAGTAGTATAAGGAGTTTTAAGCCAGGCTTAAAACACTTTATTGGTTTTCCATGGTGGAAAGACTTTAAGTCAGGTATATATAAAACATTTTATGCCATTTGTTTTGATGAATTTTCAGCGGTATAAAATGCTTTAAACTAGGTGTAAAGCCTTTATACTAGTTTAATTGTTTGTTTACACGGTTTAAAGGCTTTAAGCTTAATATAAACCTTATATATAACCTATTTTGTAGATTGTCAGTGTCATATATTGTTTAAACCGTGTGCATAAAGGCCTTGTTGGCATGAAGGCTTTGACATCATAATTTACTAATATGAAACTGTTGTAAGAATTTATCCAATATGACTTGTATTGAACTTATATAGATTTTCTGTAGCAGTATATCAGATCTATAAAAAAGATATAAAACTATAAAATTGAAACCGAATTTAGTAAATTGTATCTCCACCTTATATGTCAAAAGTGCCATTGAAATAAAAATTGGCCTTTGGAAGTTCTTGATGAGTGTAGCTGATTCTGAACATTCTACAGGATTTCCATGTTTCCCAATTGAAATCATTCAGGGGCATGTTTCATTCAAGCGATGTCTAACAGTTTCATTCCAAATGCAAAGTTTTCATTAAAAAACAAAACTTTTTTATCAGACAAGTGAAATAACGCTACTTTAATCTGTCTTTAAACAAGCAATAGTTTGCAATAAATTTTTTGTTTATTTGCTGCTGATTCATTTATCGAGCGAGTTGCAGGGTAAAGCTCAGCAAAATGAAACAACAGGAAAAAGCAGAAGTGAGCATGCTCCATGTTTCTAGATAAGTGAAGCTTACTAAGCTCAAGGGCATTTACTAATGTACGTACTCATGAATTGTACAACACTAACAGAGGAGAAAATTGATGCTAATGGCTACCAATAACAGAAATAACTGTACCTAACTAGAAAAATGCAGCTTGTGAACTCGGAGTCTGCAAAGACACAACTCAAAATTTTCCAACTCCAATTTCCTTGAAACATGCACTTTATGTAGCCACATTAGTAAAAAATTCACCACTTTATTTCCTCTCATGGCGCTCCTTCGGCTTGCACCACTTTAGGTTTGTCCTTCTTATCTTGTAGAAAATATATTGGCTTGCATTATTTCGGTTTCAATTGATATTCCACTCTCACTGCATCAATTTCTGATAGTGTACACCCTTCAAGCTGTATGTGCTAGCCCTGCAAGACCTAGAAAGGTTAGAGATGTTGGGAGTACATGCGAAGCCACTCTGATGTTTAAATTCGTGAGTATTCTCAAAAAGATCGAAATCATATATTCGTTAACTATCTAATAGTTGACTTGTTCTTAATCATAGTCAGTTTGAGATTGAAGTAGTGCTTGTTTAACTTGTTCTTAATTGTGATAAGAATTTTATTATTAAGAGATAATCATAATTTGTTAATAACAACATATTGTTTGTAGTCAATAACACTAGTTTATTACTATAATTTTGTATGTAGGGTAATTTCTAAAGGGGGTAAAGAAATACAATTGCCTAAGGTTCATAACTATAGGAGATTCCGAAATGATTATGTATTAGGTGAACCTTAAATTCATTTGCTAGATATCTCTTCTTATAAATAGATAAAAGGGTGCAAGCACTGTCAAGAATAAAATTAAACTTTTGTTATGAGTTTATAATTGAAATTCCCTTTACAATATCTGAAACCTTTTAAAGAAGCTTTTAATAATTCACATTGAAGAGTTTACCATGAAGTTCTTCCATAAGATGTGAAATTTGAAATCAAGGCCTTCCTTTTAGATACACCTTGACTCATAATTGTTTTACCAATTGAGTTAATTGGTGATTTTTACTAACTTATTCTTCTTCTATTTTAGGGAGCACGAATTTCGAACGAGTCACGTTTTAATCCCTTGTCATTTCTATTCAAGTTAATAGATGTATTACTTGATTAGAAATCAATTGTTAACTTTTTTTGTATGAAGAAACCTTTATTTGTTTTAATGGATAGTTGAAAATGGTTTTCCCATGTTGATGTTCCAAAAAGTTATGTTTCAAGTTTTATATGAGATGATATAGTTAGTATTGAAAAATCAATATCAAACTAGCTATAAAATTACTATCAAAAGCTAAAATATGTTATCAAGAACTACAAAATATTGTTATAGGAAAAACTTGTAAGAAAAGCTTGTTAAATCAACGTGTAAAAACAACCTCAAATGTTGGAGTTTCATCGTTGTGGTAGAAATTAATTTATATGTACAAAACGTTTGGTTGAACTCAATTGAATTGAGGTCCACTAATTTAATTTAGTTGAGTCTACAATAATACTAATCGTATGCTAGTGTATGGGGTCCAGAATGCTTTTAACCAATGAATTCCCAGTAATTATGGCCATAAATACGACGTCGTATGGCGAACAAAAAAATTACCAAAAATGTTCAAACAATGCATGTTGTAACCGACTTAATGAAATCCTTACAGTAAAAGGATTCCAAATCCGACCAGGATCCTGAATTCAAGTTTACCCATCTATAAATTTCCCATCAATTTTCCTGCAATTCAATCCAATCAAATCCCTCCCCAGTAAAATGACAAACAATCCCTCCAAATCCAAAATAATTAGGAACAAAACAGCAAAGAAAACGAAGACAAAGCTTACTGAGTAGGAACTTAATGCTGCAATGGCTCTTCTGCAACTAAGAAATGGCCGTCATTACCCGAAATTCGATCCCGACCTTGAAAAAGAAGAAGAAGAAGAAGGGAATCCCAAGAGAAGAACAATAAGATTCAAATTAGTGAAAGAGATTTACAGTTGTACTATACCTATCCCATGTTCCCTATAGAATCCATGATCTATACTTCTTAATTTGTTCGTCTATAATTATGTAATTGCCAGTTAAGTTAATTAGTTAGTGTTGCTTTAGGATTTTTGAAATTTTGAAATAAGGAAAATCTCTCAATTGTTAGATTCTATTTAATGATGAAGTAAAACAAATTATGATTTATTACTATTAATTTTCTGGATGAATATTATTGATATTATTGAGATATTTGCATATCAAATCTTTTCAAGATATTAGGGAATATATATCTTACTTATCTCTTATTTATTGTGAGATATTTGATTTGATTTCGAACAAGATATGCAGTCAATTATATCCAAGATTGCAGCCATTAATTAAAATGAAATATGGAATCAAATCAACTTGAATGAGTCTTGATTTCGAAGATCAAATCTCCAACGACTAGGAGATTGCTTCCAACGGCTAGAGATCGTTTCCCAACGGCTAGTGGATTCACTTCAAGCCTATAAAATCAAAGAAGGGGCTGCTGGAAATTCAGAGCACTAACATAGAGAAATACAGCAGAAACAGAGCAAGAAAAGTGCAGCCCTCAACACGAGCTTCAACCTTCGATATATATATTTGTCTATTATACTCTTGTGCTTATATTTATATATCTTTTGAGTGTGAATTGACCAAGAGCATATTGTTATACTCGACCATCAAAGGGATGACAAGAGAGGCGTAGTCTTTGACCTTATATCGAGAATTGGGTTGACTAATTGTGTAGCGGGGTGTAGCTACGGGAATAGAAGTAAAGGTTATCTCTTTTACTGTACTAGGACCCTAAGGGAGATATAAATAAAAGAACGTGTAAATCATATGGGTTTAAGAGACCCCTAGGCGGAGAGTATGTTTATTTAGGAACCGAACTTCGAAATAATTCCTCGTGTTTTTATTGTTTTCTGCAATTTATTTTTTTATACTAATTTTCCCAGTTTTCAGGCCTTCATAGTCTGTTTCAAGGTCTTGAAACCCGTCTCAAGGCATTGGTCGCTGCCTAGACAGCACTTCCGCATTGTGTTTGTATATCGACCTTTTCCATTTTTTGGTAGAAGAACAAAGACTTCCCTTGACCAAATAGGGCCATCAAAGGTCTCTACTCGATGACCCAGACCCCTTCCATTGTCAATGTTTCTTCAAATTCCTATTGTAAAGGCATCCCTCAGATGACCTGATCCCCAATTGTATTGAAATTACCCAAACTATTGAAATAAACCCTCCCACATTTCCCAAATGATCCAAAAAAATTGATTATTTCCCTTCTTCCCAAATGTAATGATGGCACCCCATGGGTGACCATCAATTCGACCCTAGAGTCAATCCTGCCCAGTGCAGCATAATGTATTGTTTCCGACCGTAGCGTGCCACCTTCTTGCCCAGTGCGGCATAATGAATTTTTTTTGGCCATAGCGTGTCACCTTCCTGCCCAGTTCGGCGTAATGATTTGTTTCTGGCCATAGCATGTCATTCCTCTACCTAGCGAGGCGTAATGACTAAATGATCGACCCCAGGAGTCTCTTTCCTTCTTTAATAGTAATTACCAAAATCTCTGGCTTCCCGCCAAAATTTCAAATTTACCCTTTCTCTCCTTTGTTTAAATGTCTTGGGTACACTTTTGTCAATCAACGTACCTTTTAGGACTTATGAAGCATAGGAAAGATTAATTTCTTGGCAAGTCCAAGCTCTCATGCATCATCATCACTTTGTGTGGCAAGATCGGTGGGGCACGAGTGCTGACTTTGTGTTTCCCCCTTTGAAAGGTTGGAAACGAAAAGTTGTTCACCTCGATCAAGCTCTTGAAAGAATTGAAAAATTCCTCTATTCCCTATAAAAGTGGCTCATTCAGGCAAAGAACATGTTCAATTCTCAAGATTGCAACAGACTCTTTGATGAAAATAAGAATCCTATAGACTACTATAGAATGGTGATTTGGAACTATCTAGACAATTTGGCTATTCCACCAGATCTAAAGTTTGATGGGGAGACGCCAGCTCTTGACTTCCTTTTAAAGTTGTACTCGTTTGTTGACAAGCACGGAATAGACCTTTACAAATTCCCCAATGCTATTCCTTGGTTCCTACGAGAAAGGGCCCTCAGTTGGTACTATTCACTGTCAGGAGAACAAGTGAACGATTGGGATTTTAATGCCAACCAGATGCTGGAGGAATTCTCCTATAATTCCAATAGAGCTTCTGCAACTCCTTCAAAAACACAAGCTGCTTTCAACCAGATGACTCAAGATGTTGATGAGGACGACTTTGTTATTAACCTGGTTCAGTTGCTCAACGAGGACGATCAACCAACATAGCCTGTGAATCTATCAGGTGTTCAAAATTTACCTATGGGTAATCAGCAACAGCCGCACACATCCATGACTCTAGCCCTCCCAAAGCATCTTTGATATTGGGGGAACTCATGTCCGAGCCGATTCCTGGCTACCTTTCGAGAATTAATGTATGCAGCATTAGTGCCTCACCAGGACTTCCTGTGGTATTGCTCGATCAACTTGAGGGGAGAAGTGTATGAGTGGTATAAGTCTCTTTCTGAAGAAGTTAAAACTAATTGGGATTTGCTCGAAGAAACTTTCTTGATGATGTATTATCCGCTTAGAGAGCCAAGTCCACTTTATGAGCCAGCCACACCTAGGAAATGAAGGGTATCACTTTGTGAGAAGGGCTTCATCTTTGATTAATGGAGGGTATCGTTCGACATAACATCGCGAGATCGAACAAATCATCATAATCAGTTCAGATGATTCAGAATCTGATGAGTATGTAGAAATTATCTCATTTTCAGACGATAGTGATTCCGTTTCTGACAGTGATGATTCTTCAAACTACAGTGGGCTGGTAGATCCTGCCTCTTATGATTCTGTCGACGATTCAGAATATGATCCCAGAATGGAGAGATATGTCTCTACTGAAGAGTCTGATACAGAACAAAGGTCGCCGCCCAGAAGAAGGATTTACGCAATCTAGATAGATAATGAGCTTTCCAAAGAATTTGTCTTCCAACAGATTAAGTTGATGAATGGAAAGTTGGGAAAAGAATGTCCTTTTGAAAGCTATTGTGAACCTGAAGAAAAAACTACTCAGGAATTGGAAGCCAGACTTGCTAAGATAACTAAAGATTGGGGAAATTTCATTTTGCATGAGATCCTCGCCTGTCATGAATATGAAAAATACAACAAAGCTCTTCCACGTGATATCAAGCTGTTGAAAGACATGGCATATGACGGAACGACTGATCCTCATGCCCATTTGGCCAAGTTCATGTCCATTGCGCTCTCGTGGAACTTTCATCGAGCAAGATGGCCTTGTCTCTTCCTCTTAACATTTGATAAGTCCATCCCGAATTGGATGAGAAACCTTACCATGGTGGAAAAATGGATATGGCCTAAAATGGAAAAGGCATTTCTCAAGCACTTCACACATAAGCCTTCTGAATCAATTGTCTTCCAAGTCAACACCATTAAGAAAGGTGGGAATGATCGCAAGAGATCCATATGGTCCAAGGTTCGAGTGAATGTGGCTACTCGGAGAGATCAACCTGATATTGTGTCCGATCTTCCTACAAATCTCGTCTATGACAGAACTTCCGATCCAAGACAACATCTTATGAGGTTTATTGATGAGATGAAAAGTAGAAATGTGCCCAACAGAGACTGGATTGGCTTCTTCAAACTCACTCTCAGAGGGGAAGCTGAAACATGGTGTAAAAGTTTATCCCCGTCCTAGAAGGACTTTTGGAGCTACTTCGTGAATCTATTCCTGAATCAATACTCCTTGCAACACCCATCGGTGGAGCATATTTCAATTGAACCCTACACCGAAGAACTACTCAGAGTTCCTCCCCAGCCTATGGAAGGCTCCGCTAGTCAACTCTCCTTCACCTACCCACATCAGGAAAGGCAAGGATAAGGTTGTTGACCCTCTCGAGCAAGTAGCTCGCATAGCACAATTCGCCCTATCTAAGGATGTATTGTGCTCAGTTTATGATGAATTATATACTAGTGATGAAAATAACGGTGAGGATGTCCTGATCGATGTACCATCACTATTCGACGAGGACTTTGTAGCTGATCCTTTGCTCTCTAATAATATGAATGATTTTTTTTATTTATGTGATGTGTTTACTAACATTTTTGCATGTTCTTCATTGCATTCATCCTGTATTTTTAGCATTACAGACGCATTGACCAAAGAGATCAACTTGAACACTAAGATAGACCCAAAAATGGAATCCAATTCTAGTGAGTTGTCTGTCAAACAAGAGAGAGAATTGATAAAAGTATTGAAAGAACACGTGAAGGCTTTCGCTTGGTCTTACAAAGATATGCCCGGCATGGACCGATAAATTGCGGAACATCGAATTCCTCCTAATCCAAACATTCGACCTGTCAAGAAGAAGTTGAGGAGATTATGACCTGAATGGGCTGAAAGAATTAAGGAAGAAGTTGCTAAGCAAATTAGGGCAAACTTCTTAGAAGTTGTGGAGTATCCCACTTAATTGAAAAATATTGTGCCTGTTACAAAGAAAGATGGAAGACTCAGATTCTGTGTTGACTTTAGAGATCTGAACTAGGCTAGCCCAAAGGATGATTTCCCACTCCCACATATTGATGTATTGGTTGACAGTGCCGCCAGAGCAGCAATGTATTCTTTCATGGATGGATTGTATAATCAAATACTCATGAACGAAAAACATAAAATTAAGACGGCCTTCATAATAGAATGGGGGACGTATTGCTACAGAGTTATGCCTTTTGAGCTGAAGAATGCCGGGGCAACATATCAACACACTGTAACCACTCTCCTACATGATATGATGCATAAAGAAGTAGTTTTACATTGACGACATGCTTGTGAAGTCTCCTACCCCAGAACAACATTCTGAGGTGCTCGACAGATTCTTGAGGCGAATCGAGAAGTACAATCTTTGACTCAATCTTAAGAAGTGTGTGTTTGGTGTGACCTCAGACAAGTTATTGGGGGACATAGTCAGCCAAAGAGGGATTGAGATTGATCCCGACAAATTCAAAGCCATCGTAGAAATGTTAGTGCCAAGGACTGAGAAAGAAGTACGCAGCTTCCTAGGATCTCTTCAGTATGTTAGCCAATTCATTGCTCGATTTACAATAGTTTGCGAGCCAATTTTCAAGCTGTTTAAGAAGGACCAACCATTGAAAGTGGAATGATCAATGCCAAGAAGCCTTCGAAAATATTAAAGCGTACTTGCAAAATCCGCCTATCCTGAAGCCACCCATTCCGGGAAAGCCATTGACCCTCTATCTCGCCATTGAAGAAGTATCTGTTGGGGCAATGTTAGCTCAAGAACATGACAACGGGAAAGAATATCCTGTCTACTACTTAAGTAAGAAGCTATTGGAGTATGAATCTTGTTACTCACTGGTGGAAAAGACGTGTGCTGCTATGGTCTGGCTAACCAAGAAGCTCAGACACTACTTCCAATCTTATCGCGTCAAAGTTGTTGCCAAAGTTGATCCCATGAGGTATCTCTATCAAACGTCATCACTCGCAGGAAAGCTGTCCCATTGGCTACATCTCCTATCAGAATTCGACATTGAGTATGTTACTTAAAAGGCCGTAAAAGGACGTGATATAACGGAATTCTTGGCTAATCAACCTATCGATTCAGACTACGTCGAAAGTTTAGACTTCCCCGATGAGAAATTGGCTATTATTTCTCAAGAAGCCAACAAGTGGACAATGTACTTTGACGGTGCTGTCAACAAGCGAGGGGCAGGCCTTGGAGTCATCATCACTACCCCTCGAGGCAAAATCATTCCGTTATCGAAGAGGCTTGATTTCGAAATCACCAATAATAGAGCCGAATATGAAGTAGGCCTATTTGGGATTACTTCTTTGTTGACACTCAGAGTAGATCAAGTTTAGATCATAAGAGACTCGTCATTGGTTATCAGACAAGTTACTGGAGATAGGGACTGAAAAGAAGAATCTCTCAGGCCATACTTGGAAGTCATATGGACTAAAGCGGCACTGTTTAGTTCATGTGAATTCCAATATGTACCTCGAGATGAGAATCAAATGGCTGACGCCCTAGCCACTCTGGCATCAATGTGGGAAAAACCTTAAGAACAACCTCTCAGGCCACTTATTGTCGAAGTAGCTAAGACTCCTTACTACCTTCTCAATATCAGCACTGAAGAATTAGAAACTGAAGAACCTTGGTACAAGGACATTTCTCGATACATTGAGGATGGGTCTCACCCAAAGGAAGCAAGTGAATACGATAGGACTACCCTACGGAGATTGGCCATCCAATTCAGAATGATCAATGGAGAACTGTTCAAACAATCCGTCTATGGAATGCTTCTCAAATGCCTTTCACAAAAAGAAGCCCGACGAATGATTCAAGAGGTTCATGCTGGAGCCTG
>CAOJBJ013840710.1:0-11338 GCA_948291685.1 Euphorbia celastroides | reverse complement strand
CCTATAATTCAATTCATGCTTATAACCTAAACCTAATTTAAAGTTACTCAAACCCAAAAATACCCTTAATAAATAACAGAAATAAACAGTAAATTGACTGAAAATCCCTTAATTGTTAATGGGGCAAAACACAGACCTCTTTTTGAAAAAATTAATAACACGGACACATTTTTGTTAGTGAGTCAAAACACAAAACATGTTTTTGTAATTTGCCCGAAAAAGAAGAAAGCCAAATACTCATAATTTAACTTAAAATTATAAAATTTCTAAAACTTAGAAATTACATCTTAACGACTAAACTAAAATTTTAATCACAAAATATCATTTATCTAGCTTCGGCATGACAAGAAAAGCTCACATAATAATCTAATTAATCAATGTTATCCACTAATAATAATAATAATAATATTATTATTATTATAAACATAATAAAATAAATAATTGATAATTCAATGTATGTAAGAAAAAAATTAACAATTTGATTAATTGGCGGGGGGATTTTTTTAAGATCGATGATATTATTGCAGTTTGTGTATATATATAGACTAGTGAGACATTCCTGGGATTTATGGTCATATTTTTGTATTTTATTATATATATAAGATAGAATTATTATTTATACTTTGATGAATATGAAATTAATTATTAACAACATTTCAGTCAAAGTGAGCAGGCTATATCATAAGTCAAAGTGAGCAGGCTACATCATACAATTTTTCTAATTCTGCAGTGGAAATTTTGAGGCGGCCATTTTCAATTGTGATTGTTCAAAGTTATGACTAAGCCATTTTGAAATTTAGTCTCCCCCATTGACATAAAATTTTTCATTTCAAGTTAATTTACAAAAAAGATTGAGATTTCTTTTATATATATATATATATATTCCGTTCGGCTCCTCTTGAATATGTCCTGTTTCATCTACGTATAACATACCTGATTCCTTATGCCATTATTGGATAACATTTTCCTCTTTTTACCGAATCTATTCCTTATTATATTATTTTACTTCAAAACACCATTTTCAAATTGTTGTCTACAAATACTCTATTTCGATTTTTTTTTTCTATAAACATCAAATTTTCGTTTTGGTAAAACATATTTAAGAAATTTGTATTTATTATTATAAATAACCAAAATATATTGTACGAACCCAAAATATGTTGTTATATGAAAATTTGTAAGTGTAGCTATTGGGAACAACAACTCGTCGAGACAACAATCTCGAACATGCTCTGATATGAAAATTTGACTTGATAAGTATGTTTATATTATTATGCGGTCACTCAAACACGAAGGTCTCTTGGCTTCCAGCAAATAAAACATATGTTTGCTCTGCTTCGTACTGAAATGGCTTGACTTAAAATTTAATAGATGCTCCTACGGAGAAAAAATGATCTCAAAATTTTGAATATACATGATCAAGAATCATTGGAAGTGTCGAGGTATATTATATATATTATGGTGCGAAATATATATGAAATCATATGATACAACGTTCCAATATTAAAAAAAATAATATCACATACACAAACTTGTGAAAGTAATTATAACAGTAATTCTGTTAATATGTATCTCAAAGTTTTTATTTTTTTTTATGAGAATGTATGTCAAAGTTTTGAATAAGATAAAGAATGTAAATAGATATCAGTTGGGTCGAACTTGGGACTTAACCCAATATTAAGTCCACCTAAATATGTTTTGGGCTATTTTGGGCTAGTTATAACTTAATTTTAGCAAGAATAACCAAAATTTATTATAGTACTCTTCGTACGAGTGTAATTGTAGAAAATAAATATATTTCAACAACCTTTTGTTGGACAAGTACACCATGTATTATTCACCAGCTCATAAAATTCTTGTATTTTTTCCTTAAAAAAGTATTATAAAATTAATGAAAGGTGAATCACCGAAATTCCATGTGCTTAACATACTTACTCATCAAATTTACATGCACTTCCTAAAAACACAGTTATAATTGAATCGATACAGAATTATCTTAAGGTGCTAATCAAAACCATAAGTGATCAAAATATATATTTGTAACATAGTAAAATAAAAAAAGTTAATTATAATCTATATGTGATTTCATACAGGCATGTGATGGAATAAACTGCTTTTCTTAATAATTATCACCAAATGGTTATTGTAAGCAATATGTGATTTTGTTTAAGAAAATCACGTAAAATTTTATTGTTTTCAAAATGCATAATATTGCCAAAAATACAAGCATTACCATTTCTTCATCAAGAAGACATTTTTCTAAGGCCATGGACTTATATCAGAAACAGAAACAGACATATCACATTATCGTCATAAGTTGAAGGCAAAATTAATTCTTGTAAGACCTAAGATTAAAGTTTAGAATTCGACCAAATTCATATATTCAACTAAATATTAGTATGTAGAAAGAATAATATTGGAGAATATATGGACACGATAAGACACATGAAAGAAAACAATAATATATAATGCGACAAATAAAATATAATTGTAATTGTAATCATGCATTCAAATGGCTATTTTTTATTTAAGTAGCAAATTAAGGAACACCCATCTAGGATTTAGCAAAACTCGGTTCGGTCTAGAAACTGAACCGACTCGATGCAAGCCTGAAATTGAATTTCAGCGAAAATAGGAACCAAAATTGAACCGGATGTAATTCGGTTCAGTGTAGTCCGAACCAAATATATTTCGGTTTAGATTCAGTTCAAATTGGTTAAAACCGAATTAGTGATAATAAAGCCTTGTTTGCTTACAGGAAAATAATGTGCAAGAGAAAATATTTTGCAGGAAAATAAATATTTTCCTACGTTTAGCTACACCATTGTAAAATATTTTCTGATGTTTGTTTACATTTTTAGAAACACATAAACTCCAAGATAATCATGGAGTAAAAAAGTTCAATTTTAGCTGTATATTAAAATTATTGATTATCGACAGTTCATGAATGCACATGTGCAAAGAATAAATCGTGAAATAAATAAAAAATGAAATATATATATGGTGTATACGAAGGCATAAATTATAAGGTAGGTACCTATATTCAATGGAAGCTGACATATCACTTTCATAAAATATACAATTGCCTCAAATTTTAAAAAACTTCAATGTTTGTAGTCGAATTTCCTATAAACAATTATCCAATAACTTTCAGGAAAATCATATTATAATTGATATTATTGAGATGGTCAACTTGAGTTTTCTCTTACTATTCTATTGGAAAATTACATTACATATAAACAAATATATTCAAATGTTTTTTTATTTAATCACCATCATACTAACCAGCAAGTAACAAATAAGTGAATAACGCATCTCGCCCATAAAAGTTCAAACTTATAACATTTCTCGGTCATAAAATATTTTTGTAAGTTACATTATTTCATAAGTTAGGCAAATGATAAAATATTATATGATATATTTTATTGCATGAGATACACCATGCTTAAATGACAAACTTTTGTAACATCAAAAAATTGGATTATCAATTTTTATTACCAGTCATAATAATTTTGAAAACAAAATTTAACACATGAAGTAAATGACTAAAAATGCCCTCAAACCAATTAGCTAATTGAGAATTCAGGAAAAACAAGGACGAAATGTAAAGAGACCAAAATTCAAAAAATACATTTGATTTTCACACATTATTGCATATTAACAAAATCAAATCTCGAAGAATTACAGAAAATACAGCAATCCAACAGTAAACTACCAACAATACTCCCATTTTCAACTACAATATCCCTACTCTGCAAATTCCACAAATGAACAGCAAAACTGTGTCGTTTTATCATCTCAAGCTTTCTCTTCACCCATTTTGATTGCAACTCATCTCTCGGCCCCTTAAACAAGCTCTTAACTCTGCTCCAGTTCACCGGATAAAACGCCGGCGGCGGCACCACCGTGAAGTCAAACCCAGCTCTGCCGTTGACCCTCGAAACCACCCTTGAAACAAGATAAGGACCGTTATGCCCCCACTTGTTCCCATCAAAAGTCAACGCAAATTCTTGAATGAATTTGAATATCAAAGGATGGTTTTTATCAAAAATCAGCACTGCATTGTTTAATCTGCTCCAATTCCCAGTTTGTTCATCGACTGTTTGAGCCCCAATTACGTTTCTCAAATTGCCGAGATTTTTCAGCACAATTACA
Source organism: Euphorbia celastroides (assembly GCA_948291685.1). Taxonomy (NCBI): domain Eukaryota; kingdom Viridiplantae; phylum Streptophyta; class Magnoliopsida; order Malpighiales; family Euphorbiaceae; genus Euphorbia; species Euphorbia celastroides. The sequence goes on along the minus strand of CAOJBJ013840710.1, from coordinate 7,183 downwards.
TCGGTGTCAATGTAAATGCCGCCGAATTTGTAGAGCAGAGCTAACCGAGCTAAATTGGAGAGATTTTGACCTAAAGAAACTTCACCAGGATCAACATTACCTTTCTTTAGTTCATTAAACCATGGCTCGGCAAAAGTGCCCTTAAAAATGAAGTCAAAATCTGGCCTAATTGCCGCCAATTTGAAGCCTTTATCCAAAAACGGCTTTAGAATTTGGTTCCCCCTTTTGGAGTCCATTGAATTGGAGACGATTACCAAGCAAGAATCTGGGTTTGATTTGAAAAGGCTCTCAATGGAGAACATTTCTCTGTCCCCAAATGAATCCAGAGATGAAATCCAAGTCATAAAGAAGTGGACTTTACAATTCGCCAAGAACGAGTTGATTGTTTTGGAAAATTTCTTCGATTTGATTCCATTTTTCACGATCTTGATCACGGTTTTGCGCCTGCCGATCACTTTCTTTGCCTTTGAAACTGAGTAGTAACTTCTTGAAACCGCCGGCTTCTGATTTCCTCGTAATGTCTCTGCTTTTTCCGGCGAACCCATCGTTTTCTTTGGGTTTAAAACAGAGAAAGAAGTTCTGGGTATTGTTGAAACCGCCGATTTAGGCAAAAGGGGGAACTGGGTCTTCAAATTTACCGGCAAAGTTTCCTCCTTTACAGCGTACAAGACCGAGGAAGAAATTGACTTAAGGGAATTTCCCGGCAAGTTTTTCGCCGGCGATGAATTGGGTGTGAAATTGGCGGGCAGGGGGAAGCGAATGTAGAAGACAGAGAAGCCATTGTAGAGCAAAAGAAGAAGAAGAATGAGGGCAAGAAGAGAAGTTGGCAAACAAGAAAGAAAGGCAAAGAAAGATCTTTTGACGTTGTATAGACGTTGAGGAAATTGGGAAGTTAGGTACATTTTTGGATTATGGTGATTATGGAATTGAGAGGAGCATTATAGATGAAAGAAAGGTTTGATTATGGAAGAAAATTTGTGTAGAGAGAGAGAGAGAGAGAGTGAGTTTTAATGGAAGATAGGCGGCAAAATGGGGGCTTTGAGAGCCAACAGAGAACTCATATTTTGTTGCAGAATCTCCGATGTGAAAAGTGAGGAGAGAGAGTGAAATCACTTGCCTTTTTAAGTGATGTAAGATGATTATAGTTGAATAATAATCTCAGCTTATGCAAATTAGAGTTTAGAATCACCATTCCTCGGTGAATGTTATGTCCATTGAAAATGTTAATTATGTTGTAAATGAGTAAATTTCAATAGGTACTACAAAAAAGAGCAGTCGAATTGCTTAACATGACTCAGTGAATGTTAAGTCTGTAGAAAATGTAACATCTGCACTAGAAAAATTTGAATTTAGTGCCAATGTTACAGGTATCTTTTAACCTTGTCTGATTCATTTATAAAATGATACTCTTTATAGTAAAAATTATGAATCATAAAAAGATATGTTGTTCCCAAATTGGTGTTCCCTTTTATTTATTCCATTAAATTTTGACATGTTGATGTGGCAGACACACATGAGAGGAGAGAGAAAAGACAATACAACTAGGAGAGAAGAAAGAACATGAACCACATATCAAACACTTAATAAAAGAACATGAAAGAAAACAGTAAAATAGAGACAATTGATTTTTTTTTTCCGATTCATAGTTTCTACGCATTATAAAGTATCATTTTACAGATACACCAGTGATTATAACCATCAAGTTACAAAACCTCACAGCTATTAAAATGCCATATTTTTATAAAACGTGTCACAAACTCAAATGATTTTAAAATTATTAAACATTCTGTAGTCATTGACTAAATAGAGAGAATGATATACACTCAACAACTAAAATATTCTCTTTGAATTATCTTTGGCATGAATTTAGACTCAAAAAATATTCATTTTGCCAATTTGGTGCCGAGAAAGCTGTATTGGCATCATTTCACATGTTTCACCACCACTACCATTATACCATGTCCTTCAAATATGGTATAAATCACTACATATCGGCAAAAAAGTATCCGAACTCCGATAATAAAAGCCTAAAAGAGTCGAGGCAATGAATTTAAGCATGCAAAATGACAATAAAACCTGGTTCTCTGTAAAAATTCTCCCCAAAACTGCAATGACGGTGCAAGTGAGAGGACAGATAAAAGTTAACTCTAGCAGAAGGATATAAATATTTCTCATAAACCAAATCCATCTCCAGCTACAACACTTCAATCAGTTCATGCCTTTTGTCCAACACTTGCAACTCGTACTCACAAACCCGAATAAAAGACTGGGAAAATACAAACATAGTACTTAACCCGAAACCAAGACATGATGCTATGCACCACAGTTTTTTCAAGTAAGTAGGAATTTTGCAACCGCAGGGTTCGATCCCTGATCATCCCTATCCATAGCTTGTAGTTTTGCAATGTGAATCATTAGAATTCAAAGAAGCCCTCTTCTTCTCTTGTAATCACTAACAGTCAAAGTAAGAGTATGTCTCCTTCCATCATTTTCAGGTACTCGACACCCGATAGTTGCTTCAATCCTTTGTTTCCTTGCCATAAACCCAGCTTGAGCCCCCTGAGCACCCCCAAATTTCTGAAGCACAGCCAACGAGATTGGAATCTCAAAATCATGAAGTGTATTTGATTCGGTCCCTTGATCCACTGGTGCAGCTGTGTCGATCAACTTTCCAGCCCCTGCAGCCGCCTCCAGGGCTGCTGCTGTAGCCGCCACCCCTGCCCCCCCAGCCGCCCCCTCAACAACTGCAGCCACCGCCTCACCATTGGCCCCACCATTTGCTGCTGCCTGGGCATCTCCTATGCCCGACACATAGTAGTTTCTCGACCGGGTCCACCTCCTCGAAAACGGGTCATACCCAGCTTCACCGGCTTTAAGGCCGGTGTTTACTGGTTTTAGTTCTGATGCGTTTTTGAAGTTCTCAACCCGGTTTTTTCTGTTCATCTCAGCCAGTCTGATGGCTTTGGCATCTTTTTCTTGGGATTTTCGAGATGCCTCGAGTTCCTGGATTCTTGCCTTGATCCGCTCCACCTCTGCATCATCTTGCTTGCTCTGTGCTACTTCTAATTCTCTCCTTAACCTGTCCTTTTCAGCAGCAACATTCAGTGGCCTTGAAGATGCTGACTTTTTCTCTTGCAGCATTTGTTTCACTGTTGCTGCTGAGTATACAAACGCGTTTGACTTTCGAATGGCCTCCTTCTTTTCCAAAATATCTTGTTTGGTTGGCATACTGCCCTTATTATCCTCCACTGCCTTAAGCCACTCCTTGTACTCCGTCTCTGTTGGGGGAGAATCGGATATCATAGCCATCTGCCACCTGGCAGCGGTGTTTTCATTGCCCCAAACACAATTCAGATACTTATGTGTCATTTTGTTCTCAAATTTGTACTGGCGATGTGGGTCTGCAGCATCAACATTTCGAACCAAACAGAGCCTGTAGACCGACCTGGTCTTGGACCGACCAATCCCAACTCTAACAAAGCAACCGACAATCACCTCCTCGAACCACGGCTCCATAAACCATTTAGCAAGTTTGGACCTTCGGATAGTGATTTCCTTTATATCATCAAATGTTGGAATCTGAGAACCCGGCTCATCATCACTGTCAGCCATACCACCATCACCAGTTGACCCTTCATCTTCACTATGTGACCTGCTGTCACTCTCACTACTCGAGCTGCTCAGGCTTGCTGAAGGGAAGGACTTTCTCTTCACCGGTGAAAACCCCCGGCTGCTTGAAGTTCCTCTGGAAGCATCCCTTAATTTCCGGTGTGCCTCGGGATCCTGCTGCTTTAACCGTTTTGCTCTTAGCTCATTCAATGCACCGTCCTTTGCGGCTGCCCTGTCAGCTGACCTAGTTGATGACCGAACACTGCGAGATGATGGAAGGGGAGGGGTTTCTTTTCTAGAGCGATTTGGCCTCTCATTGTCCCGTTTGGATTTGATTCTCTCTGTTAAATTCTTATCGCCTTTTTTATCGGCCCGTTCTGACAGAATCATTTCCCTCTCAAGTTCACTCATTTGAGCAAGCTTCCTTCGGTCATCTTCATCCTTGTAAAGATCATCTCCAACATCTGATTCATCACTGCTTTCATGGTCAGAACCCCTATCATCATAATCGCCTCCATCTTGGCTGCCTTGATCATCGTCTCTCTCAGAAGGATCTAATCTCTTCTTCAATGGAACTTGAGATCCAGATGGCTTTCGGCTTGCATAGCCACGGTCATCATCCGAGTCATCATCTCTTGAGTCACTTCCACCATCAGAATATGAACCCTCATGCCGCCTCTTAGATGGTGCATTTGGATTCCTGTTTCTTCCTCCCTTACCAGTCCTACCTGCTGCTTCCAGTAGCAAATGTTCCAAGTCTGCCATTACACCCAGTAATTCCCAACCAAATAATCTCAAAACGCAATCAATCGGGTCTCCTGACAATCGTATAAAAGAATATTATGAGAGTGTAATACACCATAACATTTTTCCATATAAATCATTAATCAATTAAGACATTCCCTAGCCATTAAATGCAAGTAATATCACAGTTATTCAACACATTAAGAAGTACACGGTAGCAAGCCATCAATTGTTATCTGAACTGACCACAATACAATTATTGACAATGGAATAGGCAAAATTTCATCATGGCTGCATCCATATATCTCAGAATCAGACTCTAATATCCATCTACACCATTTTCATTGATGACAGTCTCCATTCTAGCCACTGATAAAAACCCTAATTTTCACCAGCTGCAACAGAAAATTGAACAATACAACACAATAATCGACATAACATCTAAAACGGAAAATGGAACACAAAATAATTCTTCTCATTCATTCACTGCGAAGCACAAAAGTGGAATTCTACAAGTTCACGCAGTAAGAGACTGAGCAAGGATCCCCACATCATGATATTAGGTCTAGAACTCGAACAAAGCATAATTTTTACACTGAATCTAAAGCTAGGTTAGTAAATTCTAAAATAGAAGATACAAATTTCAAAGTCAATTTCTTCAGCTGCACAAATCTACAACACGACACGATTTTTGTTATAAAAACCAGGAACCTAACAGCGCATGAAAATACAAATTTCCTAGCGATAAAAACACAATCAAACAGAACAAGTTTAAGAGAGATGGAAATACACATCGGAGACAAGTGGCCGGATTAATAACCGGAATTGATAAGAAACGCCGGGAAAGTTGTACAATGAAGCGAAGAAAGTGTAGTTGAACGATAGGGTAGATTAGATCGTCGCAAACGAAATATCTAATCGATTTCGAGTCAACAGAATAATTGGGACTTATTCCCTTTTTGGATAACAATTCAGCGCACCAATCCAATACAATTATATGAGAGCAAGAAATATAATCAACCTAACCTAATTTAAGAACCGAATTCAATCAAATCAAATTAAATTGAACTTAATTAAATTAAGTTCAGTATTTCATTCTTTTATGTTGTTATTTGATTTTTGATTCAGTTCTCGATTCTAAAAGTAAAAAATTTAATAGATTGAGAATCGAATCAAATCAGGTTATTTATAAATATTTTATAAAAAAGACTCATATTTTTGTTCACTATTCTTTTATAATTACTACAACACTCTATTAGCCAGTACAAAACTTTAAGATCAACTGTTTTTTAAATACTTTTTTCTCATGTATTGGGATGAAAAAGTATAAAAAAAGTGACAATTATGGAGTATAATGATTATTTATCTAAAAAAATTGTGAATTACAGTTTTTTTAATGAGTCGAATCGAATTTAAATATTTCGGTTCAGTCTAGATCAAACTTAAATTATTTAAGTTAGATATTAGTTTGTTATATATTTATTATTTACATTCTTGCACCGAAACTCCTAAATAGAATTGCGTCATTGGGCTCAGGCTCAATAACCGACATTGCATCTTTATCAGGCCCAATAATGAGCTATTCACATGACTTTATCACCTACGCGCGCGAACTCCGCACAATTTCTACCCAGCCAATTCTCCGGTCGGCCACAGCAGCGCCATAGCCAAACCCTTTAACACTCTCTCCTCCCAAAATCCCTTAAATTCGATTCACGTCGTCCGATTGACATACGGTAGTCATGACGGCCGAGGTTCTTCCGTACCAAAACGGGGCCGCGAATGGAGATCTGACGCCCGTAAACCCTAGCTCCGAGAAAGCCGCCTCCAAGAAGTCTCGGGAGAGCGAGCGCCGCCGTCGCAGGCGCAAGCAGAAGAAGAATAAGGCCTCTGATAATTCTGCGGTGAACGGAAATGGAAGCGACGATGAATCTCATGCGAACGGAGGTGATGCGAAGGAGAAATCAGAAAATCAACAGGTGTGTTTACGAGTTTCATTGATATGCTTTTCCTTGGTGCCTATTAAGTTATTAGCTACTTGAATGATGATATTGGTTAATATCAGTTGATAATCTGGCGTTAATTGTTGAATTGAGGGCCGCATGGTGTTCTTTCATTAGACAAAGATTATTCAACTAAGTTATTACTGTGTGTTTTAATCTTCGCCTCCATTTAATTTTTCAAAATTTGTAGGTTATGGAGCAAGTAGAAATTGAGTATGTTCCGGAAAAAGCAGAGTTGGAGGATGTGATGGACGATGAATTCAGGAAGATTTTTGAGAAATTCAGCTTTTCAGAATCTGCTGATGCTGCGGTAAGAGGCTTACCTCTTTGTAGTTACTTATTTTTTTCCCACGCTGTGTATTTATCTCATTCATATTGTTGTTGTGGGAACCAGGAAAAGGACTTGAAGGATGAAGCTGCTCAAAATGCTGAATCAAAGAAAAAGGTGGACTCAGACTCGGATGAGGAAGAAGAAAATGTTCAGCAGAAAGATAAAGGCGGCCTTTCGAACAAGAAGAAAAAGGTCTATTGCTTTGCTGTTCATAAGATTGATGATTTGATACTATGTAATGGTACTGATGGGTGTGCTTCTCCATTTTCCAGATGCTGAGGCGAATGAAGATTGCTGAACTGAAACAAATATGCTCAAGACCTGATGTTGTTGAGGTAGTGATGGGTGTCCTGCCTGTCCATTCCAGTTGTCCATTTGGTGTATTAGTTTGTGCTTTTTTGTGTATCTCTATGGTCATTGTGTTTGTGTTCTTACCCATTTTCTAATATTCAGGTGTGGGATGCTACTGCATCAGACCCGAAGTTGCTGGTCTATT
>CAOJBJ013839217.1:0-11656 GCA_948291685.1 Euphorbia celastroides | reverse complement strand
AGAAAAGCAGCTTGGCAAAAGCAATACCAAAGTGGCCCTTAATACTTGAGAACATTCCTTAGCATGTAAGAAAATTAGAAGATAATATACAGTTATGCATATAAGAAACTCGTGCTATATGAGAATCTTTTTGGGTGATGCATAGTTACATATAGTGAAGCAATGAAGCATTGGCTGACCCTGTGAGTCATGTTGAAGCAATGAAGCATTCTCATTGGCGACACGCTATGTCGAATGAATTCTCAACTCTTATCCGTAATGGTACATGGGAGCTTGTGCCACCATCATATGCTACGAATGTTATTGGGTGTAAGTGGGTATTCAAAACCAAGTTGAAATCCGACGGATCACTTGATCGGCATAAAGCTCGGTTAGTTGCAAAAGGTTATCATCAACGTCCAGGTATGGATTTACCAACTACTAGTATTTACCTACTTTCCAACTGTCAATCACTACGGTACAACGTTGTTTGATCCATTTAATTAGGGCTCCATTGTTGAACTTTACCAAGTTTAGGATTAATTATACAAACAATAGGGTCCTCCATATTATTTTGAGAATTTCTATTGAATTTATATTATATATTTTATATTTATTTTTTCGAAAAATCATTTTTCTCTCTTCAGACATATAGTATGATTATAATGAAAAGACCTCCAAAAATCCGATCTTTCATATAATTTAGCCTAAGTTTACACTTGATACCAGCTTGAGTTTTGTCAAGTTTGACTCAATTTAAATTTTGTTGAGCTTGGGTCAAGTACTGACAGTTTTTTTTTGAACTGAACATAAGTTGAGTTTTTAACACAATTTTTAAAATTAGTTCAATCTTACACATTAAAGTATTATATATAATATGTTTGATGTTTTGTAAATGTTTTAACATTGTTATTAAGGGTGAGCATTCAGTTTTACTAAGAACCAAATCGAATTGCTTCAATCGATTTACCAACTTTTCATTGTAATTTTTATCTAGCGCTCTCCCTTAAGTATAGGAACTACTTTGATTGAAGCAATTCGGTTTATTTGGTTCAGTTCGGAGGAATCGATTACTCTGTCCTAATTGTCATGCACATTTACTTATATTTATTTTTGTTTTGTATTAAGTAAAACACCTCACTTTAGTCTCTTATATTTACATTATAAATATAATTAACAAATAACAAAAAAAAAATTCATGGACTCTAGAGGTCTCAAGTTCGAACCACATTCGGGATGGGGTAAAGCTTTTTCTTTCAATTTAATGTAAGCTCATATGAGACATTTTTTTAAGAAAAAACAAATAACAAATAAAAACTTGTTCAAAAACTCATTAACGAGATTGTTCACGAATTTGTAAGCAAGTAAGTTGGTAGGGCTCTTGTCAAGTTTGCTCGGGAGTTTCGAGTCAAGTACCGCAAAGTTTCAACCCGATTCGATTTATGAACTTACAATTTTGTTGGAAACATGCTTATTTAGTATTAAATCGAGCTCAAAAGAATTTTGATGGTGTAGACTATTTAGCGTCTACATAGTGACTTGATTCATTTATGATTCTAATTCTAATAATGTACGAATAAGTAGCAATTTATGTATGAAAAAATTATAGGTGAGAAAGTATATAGAAATTCGCCTCATTCGATTATGGAAAAAACAAGACGTATATTTTTTTCAAAAGATTTTACTCAAATAAAGACTTTGTGAGAATACATGTTAACGAGATTACTTAGGAGCTGTTAGGAATTTTTATTTCTACCGTTATATTTAAAAGTTGTTCTAAAAAATATTTCATGTGACAACAATCTAACATATGTAGGAATACATTTTTGTCCTTAGTAGTAATAAATTAGGATATGCTAAAACATTTTTTTCAGAATTAACATTTTTTACTTATATGAAATTTTAAAAAGATTTTTAGAGACAATACGTTGGTAAAAAAACCCAAGTTGAGATTAAGGCTTGGTTAGTTGATTGGTTGGTTTTGGGTTTTATACTAGTTTGTTATACCAGGCTGTCTTTAACTTTCCAGCATTAGTACAACTTTTTCTACTTCTCTCGTATGAAAAACTGTTGGTAATTACATATTATATAAGTATATGCTATAGTTAAGTTAATTCTAATAGTTGATATATAACAAGAAGTATTACTTCAATACTCAGTAATAAACAAATATATCACAAAATTTATACATATCATTATAGCGAAATCAAACAATACAATTATCTCGTCTTTCTTCACTTTTACAATATATATTGACCAAAAATAAAAATTAGAAAGCCAAATAAGGCAATAAGGACTAAAATTCATGTTTCGTTTCTTGCATAATTTTCATACAATAAATTTTATTTTCCACTTTTTCGCTCTTAAAATTAGCCATGTCCAGTGAATCTTCGAGTTCTTAACATGTGACAAAACCGAAATGCTTCGATATTCCTTAAACAACTATCACATGAAACTCATCATCAAACTCTTTGAAATTTGTCCATTCCACCGGTTTTTTTCTTCTCCCATTAATTTGATCTCTGCATCCACAATCTCTTATTCTCACTTCCAATTTTTCCACGTTGAATTTATAATTTCTCACCCACATAAATCCCATAATAATTTTCACTCTAACCCGACATTCGTCCACAACCCGATTCAACTCCGTCACCAACTTCAAACCCCGTTCTCTAAACTCGCCCCCATAACATATCAAAACTATGTCATACACATATTTAGCGGCCACATGCCCTTTTTCACTTGCTCTCTTTAAATACTCGGTCCCGAGTTCACTATTCAAATTGCTAAAATATTCGATCATTCCTTGTCTGAACAACGACTCAGGATTTTCACAACTCAAACACTTTTCTAAAAAACCCATTGCGCCGTTCTTTTTCCACGGGATTACAGGGAATGACTCGATTGAAACGTGCTTAAAGATGTAGTCTTCGGACCCCGATTCGAGCAAGTTTTTGCATGTCGTTTTGGCTTTGTGGAGATCGGTGAATGATGTTGAAGCTACCCTTGCGAGGATTTCTGAAAGTAAGTGGTTTGGTAAGTAATTCAGTTGGAGATGGTGCCGTTTTGCTATGACCTTTTTCAAGCCTAGAATCGCCATTGTCGAGTAATGGGTAACACGAAAACGGTAATGAAAACCGAGATTTACTAGAAAGTGTTATATCTAAGTTGAGCGAATAAATTTGGGTATAGAGAGAACTATAAATTGAGTGATTATTGTTAATATAATCAGGATTTGTTGTATTAGTTTCCTGTTTTGATTAGGAAACCGTGTAGAGTTAGGATTTGGAATTTTCCTTTTTTGGTTTTGAAAAAGGAAATTTTATTATGTTTATTAGGAATCTATTTTTTTACGATGTTTTCACTATTACTTACAGCTGTTCTTTAAGTTGTTTTGATAATAATGGATTACTTGTTGTCCAGTTCTTAATTGTTTGGTATTTTGTGTTGTTAATAACTTTGTTTGAATAGTTGTTTCATAATTATACCCGAAATTAATACTAAAAAGGCAATCCCAAAAATAACTATATGTCGGAAATAAATATGAGAAAATGTTTTCATCATGAACTATAATAATCTCAGTAAAATTGAAAATGAAGTAATCCAAAAACCGAGGATAAAAGACAACTAATTTTAGGCCCCGTTCTTTCCTACTTATTTTTCATTCAGTTCAGTTCAAATTCATTAAATATTTATTAAATTCTAAATAAATTGTATTAAATTCATTTAATTTAAATAAAATTTTAATAAACATAAATCTTATCAAATTTCGAATCACTTGATATAAATTTTAATTTTATTAAAATCTAACAAGTTTCATTAAGTTTACATCAAGTTTCGGTCAATAAATTTCATCCTGGCACCATAAAGTTTCAGTTCATTTTAATTCTATTCAATTCAGTTCCAAAAAACAGGACCTTAACCGTCTTTTATTATTTACCTTTACATAATACTCTTCATTTTATTTTGTATTACGGGAAAAACAAAAGGAATAAAAAAAACCTTCAAGCTGGAAAACAAAATTTAGAACATCCTCAATTCCTCGTTATGGGGGTAAACACATAAACAAAAAAAAATAATTGAAGAGTGCATGATTTTCCACCGTTGGATGCATCGGTTTAGTGGTGCTAATGACACGTGTCCCTAGTCACGCGCACGTACATGTACGGTCAACTGTTTTTTGGTGTTGTAATTTTTGCTTTTAATTTTCTATTATATAGACAATAAACGGAAACCCACGCACCTCACGTGTTAGTGCCAAAAGCCCTCAAAAAGTAAAATGTTTATTTTTATTTTAAAATAATTTAATTTAATTTAGTTCGGTTTTAGTATCAATTTTGTCGATTAGTAGTGAAAATATTGACTCTGAAAGGGTGATAGCTTCAAGAATTCGGTGTACTAATCGATTGTACTAATATTAATATATACTCTTGTCTGGAATTGTTTTATAGGATTAATTTTTTCGAAAATTTCATTTTAAAGTTTTCATTATTAATTGCAGATAGATTTTAGTTATGTGAAAGCATTTTTTTGCAGTTCTTGATTTATTAGCATAAAAGATTAAAATATAAGGTTAAATGTTAAAATATGTTATTATATGAAAATTTTGTGAAACCGAATTTCAATTACAATCGTTATGACATCATGTATCCCTTTTCCCTTTCAAAACCATGCTTAAAATCTTCAATTATAAGCAAACTCTATTTAGGTTAACATATGATACACGATTTATTTTTAATTTTGGTGTAGAGGTACAACGCTTTCTACTACAATGATAAAAAGTTTTGTCGACTGTCAAATTATACTAAACATTTCGAGTAATCAGTAAAATTCAATTTATGATATTTATCTGTAATTTTTATAAGGTAATTATAGTTTTTACATGCTTGACCTCGCTTAAGTTATAATTATATATGTGGAGGAAGATAACTTCACATCTCCTTTGCAAGAAAAAGGAATAAAGAATATTGCTTACTCAATTATGTAATGTTAAATTTTTAAAATTCATATAACATTATATCAGTAAATATAAAATCAAGTTGACATATTATAAAAGTACACAAATACACATTACCCATACTGTGAGTGAAATTTGGAATTAAGGATGAAAACAATATAACACGTAGAGAAAATTAGTAATTTAAATACGAAAATAAGTAAACGAGAAAATAAACCATACACACAAAAAAACCAAAAAGAGGCCAATAAATCGGATTGGTCCTCAAGGTTTGCTAAGATAAGTACTTTGATTGTCCTATAATGCACTATTAATTATTAGTTACTAATTAATGTAAGCAAATTACATTACTATTATAATATAAGGAATCAGTTATAGTAATATTGTGTGCTACTTCAATTAATTACATCAAAATAACTAAATAATATGTCCCACGAGAAATTAGATGTTGGGTCTTAATATAGAATTTTCAAGAAAACGGTGCGGCATTGTTTATGAATAAGACATTATCTAAACTTTGATATTGACTATGTAACAGAACACTAATCTCTATTTAATTGTCACTTAAAAATTAATCATAGTGTCAACCATTTTAGCATAACCCAAGTAGTTATACCCATTTAAATATTTTGTTATATATATATATTTATATATATATATATCCCATTTCTAATGTTATAAATTACTTTGTGATTGAAATTTTACTTTAATGGTTAAGTTGAAACTTGTAGATTTTAGAGTTTTCAGATTAAATTCGTATTTAAAGTGGATTGAAAATTTTCTTTTTAATTTCATGCAAGTATATACAAGGCAATTTTTTTAGAAAAATGTTAGAAATGATACTAGCAAATGTTTTCTTTTTATCTTTGCTTTTGATATTGTGTTTCAAATTGTTAGCAATCACAACATATAAAAATATGAATTGTTTCAAGTAACTATGTTGCAGTTGCCACCAATAAGATAAAGTTAAAATTGTATTTACAATGTGTTGACTGTGGTCAAATGTTTGTTCAACATGAATATTATGCAATAATAAAACATATATAATGCGAGGGTTTCTATATACAAGTTTATTTAAAAATAATAGAACAATCAAGTCTTAGTCTCACACTATCTAGAATTGGTTATACAAATTAAGCGATGTTGTGAAATTTTTATTCAACATGTTCATAAAATTTAGTGAGAACAATTTGCTTAAAATATTTCCATTCAATGACTATTATCGTCATCAATCATTGAATTTACACATAATGTTTAACTACAACATCCACGAAATACGTAATAAATGTTGGTATTACCTTAATCGGTATTTTTTGAACTTATCTTCATCACGTGTCACAACTGATCTTTCTAAATTTACTTATATCTAATTTTATGCAACATTCTATATGTTTGTTCGTCTATCTAAACATATATATGTTACATAGTAATTATACTTTGAATTTGTATAATAATTGGGAAACATAAAACTAATACGAGAAAGTCAAGAAAGCAACCACAAATATTATGTAAGTGAAATTAGGCCATCATACTTCAAAAAGAATATTTTTCTATAAAATGAAATTGCCTTTTCTATCATGAATTGGAGTATGGAATTAGATGCTTTTCTCTTTAGTTACATGGTAATAATATTACAAATGATAGATTTGTTGGAATTAGAACCTCAATATTATAAGTGAAGAGTAGTTATCATTATGTTGAAGAAGGCTTTATTAAGTTTAGTAGTCACCAACCAATTAAAACGACATCATTCTAATTCTTTTCTATTGTTGTTATGGCTAATGATACATCTATCTAGTAGTGTTTTCAATTTAGTTAACTTATAATTTAGATTCTCTCTCCCATCCATTTCCTTATATATGAATCAATTCCGCATTTACGATATCAAACATTAACTATTATTATTTAGTACGAAAAAAGTTACTACTAAATAAAAACAGTAAATACAAAATTACAACATCAGATACTAAAATCCGATCAGCTGGTCAAGTTAAAAGGAGTCATTATCTATATTCATCTTGGTAATGTATTAATTAGCAGTAAAATTAAATACAATGCAATTATCTTCAAAATTGTGCATCAATGTCTTGAGGCACCATAAATCTTTCCCTATAGAATGATCAATGATGGGCGCCCAATTAATAACTCAATTAAATGTTTTGTCCCATTAAATAGTGAAACTTGCCAAAAATAAATCAAGCAAATCATACAATATTTTCATTCAATGTTTCCAAAAAAAAAAGTGAGGCCTTCTTTGAAATAATTTCTCTCAAAAGTCTATCGATTTACATACTATTTATAACTGTGGGAGATTCTATATATTATTTTTTTTTACTGAATTATATATTATTTTTTTGTTGCTACAACTAAACAGAAAAAAAATTTAAAACTATTATTTGATGAAAATAGCTATATAAGTGATGTCCAAAACAATGATAAAAATTTGAGGTAAATAATACTATTTTTTGCAATGATAATACTTATTTATAATTATTATCTTTTAAAGTAATTAAGTAAATAAAAAAAGAAAAAGAAAAGAAATATTTAGAGAGCAAAGAGAAAAAAGTGAACAACTGAGAAAGAAAAAGAAAAGAAAAAAAAATGAAAGCTTAGCTATGGAGGAGAGATGCAAATCTGAGCTAAACAGCAGAAAAGGAAAATTGGCGATTACCCTTCGATTTTCTTTTCCATTACTTTCCCTCATTTTCTCGCAAGAGAGAGAAAGTTCGGACCTTTCCAATCCATCCTCTCCGATCTGTGCTCTGTACAATCACCCAACTTAAAGCCATTAATTGCCCTAGATCCGCTACATTATAGTGTCTGTAATTCGTTTTCTTCTTCAATTCGAGATCTTAGTCTCATTTATCGGCTCTGCATTTCGTTTGGGGTGGTTATTGACTTCTGGATATTGTTTAGTCAACTGTTTGCTGCTTTTATTGAGCTCGAATCGGCGAGTATTTGGTTTGATTTTTGGAATTTGAGCTGCGTTCGAAGGTTCCAAGTTGTTATTGAAGTGGATTTGAGTGTCAATTTGGGGAAGGGGTGGAATGCGATGTTTTGGTGGTTTGAATTCAACTGGGCGAGGGGAATTTAGGGTTTTGGGGAATTTGGTTGAAAGGTGGATTATTTTCATTTGGTTGTTATTGGGTATGATTGTTGAGCTTCCACATTTTGAATGGCACGGTTGATTAGGTTTTCTGTATAATTTTGCCTTTCTAGGAAGCAAATTGAATGTGAATTTAGGGTATTTCGATTGTATTGTATATTTGAATGGAAGGAATTGGTGAGTGGATTTGGATTAAGGATTACCCGAGTTGTTTCAAGGAGAGATTGCAGTGATTGTTTGGGAAATTTAGTTTGTTGAGAAAATGCCTGCTTCCCCAGCATTAAGATACTCTCCTAGGAGGGACCAAAGAGCCCAAAACCACAAGAGAGGGCGAAGCTTTGAAGGAACTCTCATTTCGCGGGAGAGAGATGATGACCTTGCTTTATTTAATGAAATGCAGTCCAAGGAAAGAGAGAATTTCTTGCTCCAGTCATCTGATGATCTAGAAGACACATTTTGTAATTTTCTAACCAGTTATTTTTGGTTATTGAATGATTACTTTTGTCGGTTTTGTCTGGCTAACAATGTTGCTTCGGTTTTTTTGTCGTGTTTCGAACTTTGCCCTCAGCTACCAAATTGAAACAGTTTTCAGATTTTAAGCTCGGGATCTCTATCCCTGCCAGAGGAGAAAGCAGTGAACTACTCAATGTGGAGGGGGAGAAGAATGACTATGACTGGTGAGCTACAGTTTTTCAGTTGTGATTTATTGTCGGTTAATCTTTCGTTAACTTTTTTAAGAAACTAGGCATTTAAATTCACATAGTAGCGATGAGGATTCAAGTCTGAAAAAGAAATTGGACATTAACTAACTACTTATGTATTCTGTGTACTGGCCCTGATCAAGTGAATGATGGAAATGATTTTATTTTCATTTAAGCTTAATGTTGAAACGTCCATTATTTTGATGAGGCCAAAGATTCACCATTTTCTAGTTTTGGATTATAATGGACTACCACAAAATGGCTCATAAAAATATTTGAACTTCGATTATTGTGAAGTCACAGATACCGGTTGCAACTCCTCTTTTGGGTCAGTTGGAAATAGCCTCTCTGTTATCATATGGGCAAGGCTATGTACACCCGACCCCCCTTTACCCAACTTGTTTGGCATCTGCGGTTATGTTGTTGTTGTTTAAGCTGAATGTTTAAATTTCAGTGTTTTTTATGTTTAAGGTTATTAACCCCTCCAGACACTCCACTTTTTCCCTCATTGGATGATGAACCACAGCCAGTTAATGTCTCATCGAGGGGCAGGCCTCGAAGTCAGCCTATTACCATATCCAGACAATCAACGGTAGGTCTTCGATTATTTCCATAAAGTAACTTAAAGTTACAATCCTTAGAAATGGAAACTAAATATTCCATTAACCGATTGCAGATGGAGAGGAGTTACAGAAGCAGTAGGGGCAGTGCAAGCCCAAATCGCCTAAGCCCATCGCCACGGTCAGGCAATAGTTCCTTGCAGTCCAGGGATAGGCCATCATCAGCCCCTCAATCTAGCCCCCCTCTAGGCAATAGGCCTGCCACCCCATCGCGCAGGCCATCGCCTCCCCCGGCGAAACCCTCAACACCTCCTGCAAGGTCTTCAACACCTACCCCCGGGAGGTCAACAAGAGGAATTTCCCCTGTAAAGACAAACCGAGGAAACTCTGCATCGCCAAAAATCAGGGCTTGGCAGTCGAATATACCCGGTTTCTCTTCTGAAGCCCCACCAAATCTTCGAACTTCATTGACAGATCGGCCGATGAGTTATGTTAGGGGGTCCTCTCCAGCATCCAGAAATAGCAGGGAATCGGGTTACAGATATGGTAGGCAATCCATGTCTCCAACTGCTTCTAGGAGTTCGCATAGTCAAGATCGGGATCGGGTTAGCTCGAATAGTAGAAGCTCTGTGGCTTCATCTGGTGATGATGATGTGGACTCTCTGCAGTCTATTCATGTGGGTAGCTTGGACCGGTTAGCTCCAAAGAGGGCTGGGATGCTTTCAATTAACAGAGTTCCAGCTTTGTCTAAGAAACCGGCGAGGATATTGTCCCCTAGTTCTGCTCCTAAACGATCCTTTGACTCTGCTCTTAGGCAAATGGTATTGTGTTTCTTGTTTCTTTAACTTGAATCTTCCATGATCCGTTTTTTACAGGTACACATTGCCTGTGCGTAATGAATAACTGAACTCAAATGGTTGATTTAGTTCATTTATGGAAACTAATAACAACTGTGTTATTTCTAACTTAGCCCAAATAGCCTATTGTCCCCTTGAACTTTAACATGCTTCTCGTTGCCCATTAAATTTGCAAGTAATCACTCATTTTCCCCTGAATTTCACGTGCCAGCTTTTGGTTGGAGGGAAAAAATCGTGAGAGTGATATCTTTGAAAAGTCAAGTCAACCAAAAGCTGACACATGGCATTCATGGGTCAAAGTAGTCCACGTATTGCAGGTTTAAGGGGGGATGTGGACCTTTTCATAGTTTAAGGGGCAGTATGCAAAATGTGACAACTTAAGTGGGCAATTAATGTAATTGGCCTTTCAATGCATAGACCTTGATACTGGTTTGTTGTGTTAGGAGCATCGGAAGAGCCCTCAAAATATGTTCAGGCCACTCCTATCGGGTGTTCCCAGTTCCACATTCTATGCTGGAAAAGCAGCTTCTATACAACGCCCTTTTACGTCAATGAATTCCTCATTTTCAACCCGAACTAATGCGATTCCCGATCAAGGGACATCTTTTGCTCCAGATGTTGAAGGAAATGATCACCACCTTCAAGAGAAAACAACAAATTCAGAGGCTCAAGACGAAATATTTGCTTTTGATAAGGCAGATTTGTTGAATAAAGATGTTGAGCCAGTTGATGATTTTGAGGGAGGCCGTGCTACTGAATGTGAACCGAACAACTCAGAAGAATTCAGCCATCATGAGGTTGACTTTTCAGAGGTTGACAGCCATGAAACTACAGTTGTCTGCTCTGAGTGTGGTTGCAGGTACCGTGCAATTGAAACAGTAGAAAAGGACAATAATCTTTGTCCCGATTGCAGAGGCCAACTCAGTCTCATGGCTGCCAGCAACCTGGACAAAACAACAGCTAGTGGAAGAGTTTCTGATGAACATGAACCGTTTGATAAGACCCAACTTAGCATATTTGAGCCACAAGCACGGGTTTTCAATGAGGTAGAAGCCGAGATTGCCCAAAGGGGAGACAGTGTTAAGCTGAGTCAAACATCACACCAGGGGCACAACCGTACTTTCTCCCAAGAAAGTCCTCTTGCTCGGGATTTGATGGGGAAAGATGAGAAGACCGGTAGCCATAGAAGATCGGGTAGTGATTTTGGAGGCCTTAGCTCGGTCCAT
This sequence comes from Euphorbia celastroides, assembly GCA_948291685.1. Lineage (NCBI taxonomy): Eukaryota > Viridiplantae > Streptophyta > Magnoliopsida > Malpighiales > Euphorbiaceae > Euphorbia > Euphorbia celastroides. The sequence goes on along the minus strand of CAOJBJ013839217.1, from coordinate 270 downwards.
TCTACTGACTTTCGAAGCCTCAAAATGGATATTTCAGAAGGGGCCGGTATTTCGGTTTTGCTCAAGAGGTCAAACAGCACTAAGGGGCCTGTGGTTCAATCGAGGACGTTCGTTGCCTCTTCAATTACGTATGATGATTTCGGGTCAAGTAGTTTGAGAGGATCGGTTGGACACGGGAGTTTCTCTGCTTCATCCTCCATTGATCTTGGCTCTAATAGGCAGTTGGAAACCCGAGTTCAACGCCAGTTAAGTGGGAAGAACATGGAAAAT
>CAOJBJ013838394.1:0-10447 GCA_948291685.1 Euphorbia celastroides | reverse complement strand
TTTTTTTTATTTTCTTTCTGCATTGCTACTTTATGTAATATGCCAGAATTCTGTATTCAATTATATTAATGATTTGTTACATATTATCTGTGTGTTCTTCTGTAGAAAACACAAACATTACCCTACGCCTAAATGCCTTTTTCTCTTTTAAAATAGTAGATGATTCCAATACTTACAATCTTTCCCTTGCAACTAAATTGCAAACTGGTTATTTATGTCTCTGGTAGCAATGATAATTTGACATTCGCTTCTGCGGTTGTGGATCGTGTGGATATCCTTTATACGTGACATCTACCAATCGAATCACCTCCAGCATAGATTCTGAATACCAGAAATCTATCAAGAAAGGTCATATCTCCTTCCGGACTGTTGATCTAAGCCGTTTCACCCAGGTCGATGAGGTAAAGTGTCTGCCTTTTCATTGGGGCCCTTATCCTTCAAAAACTAAACTTCTTTGTCGTAAATGTGGGCTTCATATAGGCTATGGCTACCGAGATTCATCTGCCCTCCGTGGTTTTGACTCTGCTGCATCATCATCTAGCCCTGTTTGTAAAAAATTCTCAGTAAAGATCCAAGCTTTACAGCCTTCAGAAGAGTGTTGACTTTCTAACCATGGAAAACCGTTCAAGTGATGGCCTTACCTCAATCACACACCTTTCAGACGATTGCCTCATTATCATTTTCCAATTTCTAAGGTGTAGCTCTGATTGTGAATCATTCGGGTTGACTTGCCGCCGTTGGCTTAACATCCAAAACCTAAGCCGTAGTAGGTCTTTACAATTCCAATGTTCATTATTGGTTCACGACCTTTCTTCAATGTCTCAGAGAGTCCCTGAGATTGGAGCTTCCCATCTCCTTAGACTGCTCTCCCGATTCCAGCAGTTGAATCATTTATCTCTTTCTGGGTGCATTAGTTTACCTGATTCAGCTCTTGTACCATTGCCGTTGTATGCTCGACACTTGCATTCCCTTTATCTCGACTGCTGCTTTGAGCTCACAGACAACGGGATTTCCCTAGCTGCCGCCAGTTGTCCTCTTTTAACTGTCATCAGTCTTTATCGATGTAATATAACTGACAGCGGCTTACAAACCCTAGCTGCAAGTTGTCTTTCTTTAAAGAGAATAAACCTTTCCCACTGCCCACTTGTTTCTGATATTGGACTAGGAGCGATTTCCTGGTCATGCTCTCATCTTCAGGCAGTTAAGATCACTAGTTGCAGGGAAATACATGGAATCGGCTTTACCGGCTGCTCGCCAACCTTATCTTATATAGATGCTGACTCATGTACCCTTCAACCAGCCGGGATTGCGGGAATTGTTAGTGGTGGCGGGCTCAAATACTTAAACTTGCACGGTATAAGCGTGGCTATACCGGGTATAGGTTTAGCAGATATCGGGTGTGGGCTTGCCACGAGGCTCAAAGTCCTTAACATGAGATTGTGTCGATTTATAGGCGATGAATCTGTTGTGGCGATTTCTAAGGGGTGTCCAATGCTTGAAGAATGGAACTTAGCGTTGTGCCATGGAGTTAAAATTTTGGGATGGGAGTCGATAGGGATGAATTGTGACAGGTTGGAGAGGCTCCATGTGAATAGGTGCAGGAATTTGTGTGATAGAGGGCTCGGGGCATTGGGGAGAGGCTGCAGGAGGCTTTCGGTTTTGTATATGAGCAAAAATAATCTGGGCTCGAGATTGTCGCCTGCTGCGGTACTCGGGTTCAGATTAAGTAGAGGTGATGTTGAGATCAGGGAAGAAGAGGTAATGTGTATAGGGCCAGACTGGACAGATGAAATGAAATGATGGGTAACAGAGAATTTGGATGTGTTGATGGAGGATACAGAACATTATGCTGGGCATTTGAAATGTTCATTTGATTATCAGCTTGTGGTTTTAATCACTAGAGTTGTCTCATTAATACAATCTTCTGTGCAAATATCATTGATTTCTTTTATAAATTACTATAGTTTTGTGGTATTTGTTAGATGATGAACTGATAAATGCCAATGAATTGAAAAGTAATAGCTTAATCCATACATTCTTGCAAATATTTTGGACTATTGGTTGAGAGTGAATTTGAGATCCTTGAAGTTTAGTGTGAATTTACATACAGGTGGGCTGATGTGAGAGTTTTCTGGTTATTCTATACATTTAGTGTAAGCGTAATTGTACTAATTTTAACATCTTACTATACCGTATTGTAGTGCACCATACTTCAGTCATGATACATGAATAACTATATGCTAAACATGGACCGAAACTATTCTACAATGCAATGATATCTGCAAAGTAATGTTAACCTTGTAGATAACAAAAGGAATCAACCTCAAACGAAAGTTTAACTAGTTGGCATTTTAAATTGAAGATTTATTATGTGTCATTTACTTACCACAGATATAAAATTGAAGCACATTAAAAACAACTTTATTAAAATTTGATCATATTAATTTTTATATATTTAAGAAGTAAATTTAAAAATATTCTTCAGTCCCTAAAAAAGAGTTATCGAAATTTAAAGAAGAAATACATCATATTAATAAAGCAATTTTTAATTGTTCTGTATAACACATTTAGGAAACCTAGTGAAAATTCCTTGAAAATTAATTAAACCTGGAGTCCAACCGGGATCGGTCCAATGTGCGGTTCGCCGGGTTTCTCCGGTCTGTTACCAAACCCGGTTTCATACGCTAAGCTTACCCAATATGTTCAGTGTTTAAGCTGCCAACATTTCCCCAATTCGAGTAGCATTTACATTTTGAAGTTGAATTATGATCGGAGTGGGGAAGATCAAGCCGCACTCCAATGTCCTTGACAAACCGCTCAGTAAGGGTAAACAAGAGGTACTCGTTCCGTATATTCATTCCTTTTTTTTTTTGGAAATGGAAATTATTGCTTTAATTCGATAATTGCTTTTGTGTTTTGATCTTTTAATTAACATCACAAGTCTGTTTTTGCTTGAAGGAATGAGAGTTTAGATCTGTTTTCGATCTTCTGCTGGATTCATTTGTTGTTTTTGTTAACCAACTGATTTATTGTGGGTGACTAAGCACAATTAGGGAATTCAATTTGGAGGTCCAGCTTCTGTTTTTGGTGATTGATCTGTGAAGTTTACCTTTTTCAGGTCAGTCTGAGTGCATTTGCATTTTTGTTTTCGGAGCTTGTTCAATACAATCAGACCCAGGTTGATAACATTGCTGAATTGGAACGAAGGTACCTTTTCACTGTCTTTGAGATTCCTTGTTTCAATTGGAATTTTCAATTTTACATCACTTTATGACTGCCCATTTGATTAGTTATTTTGCATTTAGGTAATTAAAAATGAATTATAAGATCAATGCTGTTGAACATATTTTCCTGCAACAGTACTGATAATATATTGCTAGAGACTTGAGATCAATAGGAAATTATCAGCATAATCTAAGTTCTCTGATAATTCCAGTAATTAAAACATCAGAAAATCTGAAAAAGTGCAGAGAATTCCCTCTCTTTAATATTATCGCTATCCTGTGCCATTTCTCAGTTTATTTGTTTGATTTGTGCAGGCTGGAGGATGCAGGCTATGCAGTTGGGGCTCGAGTCCTTGAACTTCTTTGCCACAGGGAGAAGGTTTTAGATAAGCTAGATATGTCTTTTGAAAATAACATGTTAATAAATCTACAAACTTACAACTATTCTGTGTTCCACTTTGGTCTTACTATAACTCATCCTACTTTATTTTTATATGAGCTCTAAAATTAAAGAAGTAAATAACTGATTTTTCTTTGCAATTCTTTGAGTTATGTCTTGGGTATTTCCCCTGTGAGGATAATGTAACACACATGTGCTTTTCAGCTTTTTAGATAGGGAATGGTGTAGTTCAAACTTTGAGATACCCATTTGCCTTTTATTGTTTGGTAGTATCGTATGTCCGAGTCATACTCTAACATACCATTTATCCTTATTTTTTCTTCTGTAATTGATGCCAATGATGCTATTGACATTATTGCAACCACATCTAGGATAGTAGTTTGGTTTCTCGGCCAATGAGGCAATCGGTGTCACATATTGGAGACGTAGCACTCAGTTTTGTGTGTTTTTTCTTGCTTTCTTTGGTATTGTAGGGAAATAGAAGGGAAACTCGATTGCTAGGTATTTTGTCATTTGTACACAGTACAGTATGGAAGGTATTATTTGGAAAGGTAAGTTTATGTTACGATGGATTTGTTCTTTGCACTTTGTTGTATGTGGAATGGAATGTCAATTCAAGTCAGTAGCTCCTTGATTCCTTCATCATTCATACTTTCTTCCCCTGTTTGAGGACTTGTATAACTCCTATTATTTTCGATTGAGTTCCATAAAAGTTGAATCTTTATTTCCTTATCCCAAATGATTTCCCTTCCATGCTTTATGAACATTTATGTGAATGTTTTTAAAGAAGGCATGCTTTCCTACTTTTGGCATGCTTCTTGAGTTTCATCAAGAAATGGAGTCCAAATCCACCTGCTTTTTGTCTTCCTTGTCAATGCCTATGGTTACAATACAAATGAGTAAGTGTTGTATTCAGCTTAATTGCATAATTTGTTTCACTCCGTTATTAGGTAGCTGATTCGCTGGAGAAAGGTACTGAACATGAAGATGAATACATGATTAGTGAGAAGGAGCTTCTTGTGAACCGGTTGGCTTTATTTCCTTGCTTCTTGTGCTGTATTGCTGGGTTTGAGTAATGGTATGAAATATGAATATTTCTTTCTACTTTGCAGATTTATTTCCATTCCAAAGGACATGGGAACATTTAATTGCGGAGCATTTGTTGCTGGAATAGTTAGAGTAGGTTTTTGTTCCTACCAAATATATCTTATGATGCTTTGAATTTTGACAAGTGTTTTTCCTTTCTCCCCTTGAAGGGTGTGTTGGATAATGCAGGTTTTCCAGCTGTAGTAACGGCACATTTTGTACCTATGGAGGGTCAACAAAGACCTCGGACAACCATCTTGATAAAATTTGCTGAAGAGGTAAACCATAATTCTTTCTTTTGGCTTTATATCTGGCTAATTCAATCTTCGAGAAATGGAAAACTACGAAGCAATGAGATTAATCTATATGTCTTGTTTATGCCAAACCCATCATTAACCCCTAGACTTGACCCAAATAGCCGATTTCCCCCTGAACTGTAAAACACTTTTCGTTGCTCCTTGAACTTGAAATAAACTACCAGTTTGCCCATGAATACCTCGTGTCGGTGAGAAAACCAGGAGACTGGCATCGTTGAAAATTCAAAATCAACTAGAAGCTAACATATAGAGTCTAGGGGGCAAGTTGGTGCACTTTATTTGCAAATTGGAGGGGGATTGTGGACCTTTTCAAAGTTTAAAGGCAAAGTAGGCGAAATAGGACCGCTTCAGGGGGCAAATGATGTATTTGGCCATTGGTATTTGCTTTCCGGTTATTGTTTATTCAATTCACTTGAATCTATGTATATTCTTATGATTTTTCTCATATTCAATATTGTTATCCTCCATTCATTTACCCACTGAGGCAGGTACTACGACGAGAAGCAAGATTAGGCTGATCATTGCGCCAACATTTCTTCGGTTCGGTCTTCAGTAGCTTAAGATTGAAGAACAGTAAAGCATTTTTCACCTCATATCTCAATGCAGTCAGTATCATAACCTGCTATATTCATCTTTGATTAATATGCTTTGCGTCATTATGGAAGGAATATGTGAATTGTGCTGCTTTATGTGGACTAAAAATGAGTGAGTTAGTTTGATATTACTTACCTCTGTCAGCAAAACGTGAAATATATATTAAATCAACATTTCAAATTTCGAAGCTCGGGACTTTCTCATTTCTCATTTCTTGATTGGCTTCAAATGCGGGTGTCTGAGATACATATGGAGTTGTTAATTATTGGCATAGTTTTGTGTGTCATTGATGTTTTTATCTTCTTGGTCGCTCAATTTGTCCAAAAACAAACCCGCTGCTCCATGACCTTTGTAAGTGACCTTATAGCTCAACTTATAAAAAACGTACCATGTAACCCCCGCTTGTGACGTGACAACTTATGGTAGATATGACTTTTTGAAAGTTTAGGGAGCTACCGGATCACTTTAAAAGTTGAGCGAGCTACGAGGTGCACTTTATGAAGGATAAGGAAGTTATAGAGTCAATTTAAAAGTTTAGAGACGCAGTGGGATTTTTTGAGATTAATTGAAGGATATGCTGATGTATTCGGTATGTTCAATACTATGAAACTGGAGGCGGCAAGATATACTAGAACTCTTGAATCTTCAAAAGAGGGGAAATATGCTGAAAACTTCTATCATTTATTTGGATTGTAGCTCCATTTTTGTTTAGTTCAGGTTTAGTGATAATTTGTTTTTTCGTGAACAAAAATGTCAATCAAGTGAACGCATTCAAAATCAATCCAGCTTGAATTAGGCGGTTCTTAGCTACATTTTTACCAAGTTGAGGGGATCCAAAGAACAAGTCAAAGTTGAGGGGCTCTAAGGCAATTAGTGCCAAGTTTGGACAGCTCTTAATGTATTAATCTGTTTATAATTTCATATAAAATACACTTATGTTTGATCAATGATTATTTTAGTTTGAATAAATCACCCTTTGAAATAGATAATTTTTTCCAAGTGCCACCTCGAACTTTAAAACATGTTCTAACACAATCCCCTGAATTTGACAAAAATGTATCATATAACCCTTAAATATCACATGCAAGCTTTTGAGTGACTTTTGACTTTTCAAAGATGTGATTTCATTAATTTTTTCTCTATAAATTAGAATTCTAACACGTTGCAATCAGGTGTTGTATATTTAATACATTTTTACCAAGTTTCGAGAGTTTTTTTGGTACACTTGCGAAGTTCGGGTGCGTAAAACCAGTGAAAGTTTAGTGTGTCAGTTGGCAAAAGTTGTCTAGTTTAGGAAGGCATATTATGATTGGCCATTATTTTATATATTTAAGAAAAGAAGATCCCATGACCTTGCCGCGAAAAGTCTCTCGCCTCCTCAAATTTTGAAAGTTCCTTTCGCCTCCATAAACTTACAAAAATGTACTACTTTACTCTTTTTAACTTATAAAAACACACCATTTTGCCTTGTAGACACTAATAGGGGTGAGCAAATTCGGATCCGAAAGATCCGAATGATCCGAATTGGTTCAATCAAAGAACCGAATTGCATTATAAGTTTTACCAAATTATTTAATTTGATTATAAATTTACGAAATATCGAATTTTCATTATAAAATCTATGGTAATACCCGACTAAACTTAGGTTTGTTTCGGATTCTATTATAGTTTTTGTTCGATATGGTTCTTTGGTTAAACCAATTCGGATAATTCGGTTCAACCCGAACCGAATTTGCTCACCCCTAGACACTAAGTGTTGGCTTTTGATTGGTTTGACTTTTAAAAATGTCAGCCAAGCAAAAGTTAACATGTGGAACTTCAATGTTTAAATGTTTATTTTAGACAAGCTTAAGGGCAAGAGGAACATTTGAAAATCCAGATAACGAAAGGTGATTTAGGACAAGTTCAAAAGATCTGAATGTATTCGGTATCGGAAAAGTAAACCGGTTGAATCTCAAAATGACAACTAAAGGGGCTTGTAACATATTTTCTTTGTGAAATTTGCCTTATCATGGACTTGCAATAAAAATTAAAAAAAAAAATTTATCTTTTCCTATCATTGTGTGTACTCGAACCTGCAATCTTTAATATAACAACTTCCGTCTTTAATATTAAGCTAAGACCTTCCGTCTTTAACCATATATAAGGGACTCGTAACATTAATGAATGTAAAGTTTGATAAAAAGAATTAATTAAACTAAGAAAAACTGGTTGCTATAATGTAAACAATGAATTCTGTTGAATGATGTCTCGCGCGCCCCAACCTAAGGAAAAGTGTCATTCAACACTGTGCCACAATCAAAGTTACTTATGGGGTTCATATAATGTCAAAAGGCTAATTTTATTTTTTTTTATATAGATAATGTCAAAAGGCTAATTACATACAGGGAGAAAATCCTTATTCTTATAGTTAGTTATACCCTCAATACCTAAAAATAGTGCAAGATTAAAATCTCGGTCCGGATGTATTTGAGCCTTTACCGTATCAACAAAAGAATTGAATTTGTGTTGGTTAGGAATTTTCTTGTGTGTACTTTTATAGAATATTTTTTATAAGAGGGAAATGCAACGCCTAAGGCAAGCAGTAGGTCTTTTCCTTTGTTGCTTAGTTTCATCCTTCCAGACTTTGCCAATATCTTGTGCTATCTTCACCGAATCGGACGAAACACCAGTCAGCCCTCTCCTTGAGAACCCGACCGCATAGAGCCCCGCTTTTCCTTTCCAACCATTGGGGAGCGGCGCTTTCGTGAACCCCTTTTTGGAGAAAAATTCGCCTTCCTGTTCACCATTTAACATTTCCATATGAAGCTTCCAAAATCGGGAAAACATCACTATCGATCTATTCAACAGTGGAATGTTCCCTCACCTGAAGCCAAGAAGGAACATTGCTGCGGTACCCGGTAGCCAAAACAACTGAGTCAATGTCAAGAGTTTCGCCATTGACAAGCTCGACTTGTCCTCGTGTAAACCTCTTGATTCCCGGAACTACGTTTATGTCTCCGGATATTATCTTCTCGAGTGCACCAATGTCCAACGCCGGGGTTTTCCCTTGGCTAGCTTTATGAGCCATTGGACCCATGGCTGGCCTTTTCAGCCCGTACTTTTCGGTGTCTCCCAGCACCAGCCATGCCAGTATCAGCAGTATCTTGTCAACCAGCCACAATGGCAACCAACTCATCAGCACAACAGTCAGTTCAAAGGTTGATTTTCCGAATACTTCTCTTGGCAATACATGGACCTGCAACGCGGTAACAAATCAGTTTAGTATCAGACACTTGAGTACATTTCAAGGATTGTTTCTTTTGTTGAATTTTTTATTCATTCGATGCTCACCGAGCTTCTAACCACCATTGATGGTGATGCATTGTGGCTGCAGAGATCAAGAGAAACTTCCATGCCTGAATTGCCACAGCCCACAACCAGTACTTTCTGGCCCTCGTATTTCTTGCCCGATTTATAAGCAGAAGCATGAATGATCTCTCCAGCGAACTCCTTCAGCCCTTCGATTTAAGGCATTACACATTCTTCATTCTCGCCAGTAGCCACCGGCAAATGTATTCAACCTCGCCTCTCGTGGTAACGGTCTTGACCCTCCACAAGCCGCTGGTCTCATCGTGCTTGGCAGACTGCACACACTCGTTGAAGTTGGGGCCTATCTCAAAGTGTTTGGCGTACGACTCCAAGTACTCGACAAACTATTTTTTGGTAGGGTACTCGGGGAATGGGGAGCTTTGGCAACTGACAAAACTGCTTAGGGAGGTGCAGTTTAAGCCTGACGTAGGCGCGTTTTTGCCAGAGAGAGGCAATGCACTCTTCTCGTTCGACAACTACGAAAGGCGTGCCTTGCTCTCTCAAGCATGCAGCGGTGGCTAACCCCGAAGGCCCGGCGCCAACAATCACTGGACCGTTGACCCATACGCATCTACAGGACAACAAGTCTTGGAGATTACCGACACGAAAGGCCAGGTTCTCCATGTTTAAGCAGTGATCAACCGAGTTTTGTCAACTTAGAAATGATTAAGAAAGAGAGTTTAGGATGTCTTCTTTTTCTGGATTTTGTTGCTGTTGTTGTTTGAGTTTGGATGAAATGAAATGGGAGAGGAGGGTCCTTAAATAGTCATGCTGAAATTCTCGAGAAGGGATATATGAAGTCTAGTTCAACAATGAATGTTGTAAATAGAGCACGTTGCCTTTACATGATAATTTAGAGGCCAATAACTAACACGCGTTTGAATCTATTGGTTTCCATACAAACCCTTTTCACTTTATAATGGGGGAGCTAGGAAGGGTAGGCGACCCCTTTATTTTGCCGCGGCGGCTTCCTTTTCATCCCACTCACCGGCTTCCGCCTGCCTTTTTCTTTAGTTTAGTTACTTGCATAAATCGATTTCTTAAAAAGTTCATTAAATTTGAATCTTTGATTCCGATGTACTCTAGTTATTACTCGAACAAGTTTTTGAATTCGCCGTTGATTGATTTAAAAAAGGACCTATTTATTCTTTTCTTGTTCATAAAAGCGAATTACTCAATTCCCTCGTGTTGGAATATAATTGGTTTGACTTTTTAAATATATCATTTTTAAATTTTCTCAATTCAATCAAAAATTGACACATATATAGCATTATAGGAACAAACTGATGCACTATTACCAAGTTGAGGGGTACAATGGACCTTTTAAAAGTTAAAAGTGCATCCGATAATTTTCACCAACACATTAATATATTTGACCTTATCTCTTTTGAAAAATAAAATTCATTAAATATACCCTGTTTAATAAAGTATAAGGGAAGTTACTAGAATATTCATGATTGTCCTTTCCATTTTCT
>CAOJBJ013836434.1:0-12117 GCA_948291685.1 Euphorbia celastroides | reverse complement strand
AATTAATTGCTAAGGGTATGATTATCTTTATATATAAACGTTTGCTGTGTAGGCCCCATTAATTAAAGATATTGTAAGTGTGGTTAAGGAAAGACACGTAATTGGCCACCACACGTAATTAAAGATATTGGAAGTATGGTTACGAACTCCACCACCCGCTGGGAGACTTTAAGCCTTAATCCGTAATCCGGTCGAGCAGGATTAGTCGGATCCCGTCAAAGGTGAGTTCGAAATACCTGTGGTTATTAAAAAAAAAAAGGAAAGACACGTAATTGGCCAAAAAAAAAATCTGTAATTAACTTTAAAAGAATTGAAATTGTTCTTCTTCTCCGTTGGGTTGGACGACTCAGGTTTGGTAGCTTATTGCGACAATCACCGGAAAACTTGGGGTTTGAGTTTGCCTTACTCAATGGCGATTGACAGAAAACAGAAGAGAAAGAGAGCCCAATGGCTAAGTCCAACGGTCGAAATTTTCTTATTTAAACTCCAATTGCAGCTCTCTCCAACGGTCATAATTTCCTTCATGATTTTTGTGCTTGTCTCGATTGATAACTAAGAGAGATCCGTTTTCATGCTCATTGAGACGCCAACGTCTGAAATTCAAATTACAAATCCCCAACGGTCAATTTATTCTTACAACCCCAACCAACTTCAGCTCTTCCTTACGTTCCCAATTTCGAAATTTCTCCGTCTATCGATCTCTAAAACTTGCCCAATTTTCTTCTTATAAAACCCCAACTTCAACTTTTCTCCAACGGTCAGGATTATCTTCTTATAAAACCCCAACTCCAACGGTCCTAATTTTCCCCATCTTCAACTCTTTCAATCTGCTGCAAGAAAAGTAATAGTTGAGTCTGCTCTTTTCTCTTCAGCGACAAGAGGCGTCTATGTTATCCTGGTGAGTCTTTTATTTCCTTTGATTTCGATCGCCATTTTTCCCTTGATTTTGTTTTACACGCTTAAATTTTCTGGTTTCCTAGAAAATTAGGGCGATTGATTGCTAAGAGATTGTTTTATATGTTTATTTTGCTTCGAAACAATACCATATAGTATCTTCGTTTCGTGCCTTCTTTGTCTTCTTTTCTTTTTTCCTCTTATGAATAATCTCTGATGTTGTCAATTTTTGTTTCACATATTGATTCCGCGACTAACTGAAAACTCTGAATCTGTTCTTCAAGTCCAGGTTGTAAATACAATTGCTCTTGAGATCTAAGGTTTCTGTTGATTGAAACTTGTGATTGATTGTTTAGATCGAAGATCATTGTTATTTTATTATAGATTAACTGTTAAATTGATAGATCTACTAATAATCTAAGGTTTCAGGTTATCTGAGGGTGTTTTACTCTGTTTTAGGTTTAGATTTATATCGATTTCTTCTTATTAGTTAATCTTTAAGAGTTTCAGGTTAATAGATCTTGCTTGTTGCCAAAATTGTTGAGAATTATTAGAGTTTCTGCGATAAAAGTAGTTAAATCTTGAATTGAAAAGTATGCTTTCAAGTATTACTGAAATAAAAACGTTTACTGATCTTTATTTGTTTCTATTCTTTCTATATTGACGAATACTCACCGGTTGTTCTTTCTTGCAAGGAACTCGGTTCACACTTTTGCTTTATTGTGAGTTTTCTGTGACTGAATCTCTAGCTCTCTTTAAAATTAAAGCTGCAATATCAAGTAAGTATATACTGCACTTTCCTCATAAGGTAGTATCTTTCTAACTTGTCTCATAATGTCAATAGCTAACTTGTCTCATTATAATAATCCTAATTAATTAGTTTCTTCGTTGAATTTAGTAGATCTTGTGTTAAAGTAAATCTTGTGTTATTGTTGTGTATTATTTGAATGCTTGCATCTTTTATAGATTTACTAAGGTCACTAATTAATAAAAGACTATTAGGATTAATTAACTTTGTCAAAGTTAGAATCTGCTATATTAGAGTCATAATGTCAATAGCTAAGATTTGATGGTAAGGGAGACTTTACCCTGTGGAAACAAAAGATGAAAGCACACTTACTGGAATAGACAACTTGCCAAAAAACCTAACTGAATCAGAAAAAGAAGATAGATGGAACTTGCTTATTCAACTATCATATTAAATTTATTTGATAATGCTTTAAGAATGGTTAAAGGACATGACACTGCACCTAATCTATGGCTTTGACTTGAATTTCTATATATGACTACAAGTACTGCTAAAACTGCCTACTTAAAAGAACAGTTCTTTAGTTTCAAAATGAGCCCACAGAAAATAATAGATGAAAATCTAGATGACTTTCAGAAACTTGTAAATGACTTAGAATGTGCTAATGTCACTATTTCTGAAGATGACCAGACTATAATATTGTTGAATTCTGTGACTGATAAGTTTAAAACTGTAAAAGAAGCTCTTAAGCATGGCAGAGAAAAATTTAGATTTAAATGATGTAATAACAACACTTAGGATTCTGAACATAAAGGAAAGAGTCAGAATTCTGAAGGTTTGTTTGTAAAAGGCTGGAAATCTAATAGTACTAAAAAGGGGTAGAAAAAGGAGAGTCAGTCTAATAACTCTAACTCTACTAATGACAGTGGTAACAATAAGTCATATAAAAATGCTACATGCTGGAACTGTCATAAAAAGGGGCACATTAGAAATTATTGTAGAGAAAGACTGAATAAATTGAACCAACAAAATGATAAAAAGAACTCAAATAATGCTGTGAGTAATAATGCTGAATACGATGACATTGAAGCATTAACTGTAGGACAGACTAGGGAGTTAGATTATTGGATTTTGGACTCTAGCTGCACTTTTCACATGACTCCTAGGAAGGAGTGGTTCACTGATTATGAATAAATTAGTGGTGGAACCATTAATATACTATGTGAAGTTCTTGGTGTTGGAACCATCAATATACTATGTGAAATGGCAGCAAGGTTCAATTATCTAAAGTCAAGTCACCTAGATAATACAGGTCTAACATATAAGGCTCTAAGTGGAGTCCTTGAGGTTGTTAAGAAAGGCCGATGTGTCCTAAAAGGTAAGCTTACCTTTATTATCTGTTGGGTTCTGTCTTTGTTGGTAATGTAACTCCCGAAATTAAGACTGATGCTGCTGTATTATGGCATAGAAGATTAGGTCATATAGGTATAAAAGGCCTATAATGCTATAAAGGTAAAGGAACTTTAAAGTTGACCAATCTGTCTAGTTTAGAGAACTGTGAAACCTGTATTATGGGTAAAACCCATAAACAGAGTTTCAAATCTGCCTCTAACACCTCTGAATGTTGTCTTCATTCGTGGGGCTCTCCATATGTTCCACAATCACTTTCTGGCAGTCAGTATTTTGTTGTAACTTTTATTGACAGTTATTCAAGAAAAATTTGGATTTACTTTCTAAAGAACAAATCTGATGTAGTTGATTGGAAAACTCAAGTTGAAAACCAAATGAATCTTAAGATAAAAATACTAAGAACAGACAATGGACTTGAGTTTATTAATAATCGATTTAAATTAATGAATATTGTACTGCGCAGGGCATAATAAGACACAGAACCTAGCTTTTGTACACACAAGTAAATCAAAACTAGCCTAGAGCACAAAAATGCATTCTTTTAGGATATCCTATTGGTATTAACGGGTAAAAAGTATGGTCACTGGTTGAAAACAAAGTCTTAGTACGTAGGGATGTAAAGTTTAATGAAAACATCTTTCCTAAGCTTAATAATAAGACTGATCAGAATAAAAGTGATAAAAAAAAGCCCTATTTTGTTTGAGGTGGAGTTGGAAAAGCTTAAATTGCAAGCTAACAACCCACCTATGGAGCCTGCTGAAAACTTTAATGAGATTACCATTGATAATCATGAAAATCAATTTGACAATGAAGCTGAAACTGAAACAGAACCTGTTATTGCAAATAATGAAAATCATGATCAAGTAGTAGAAGAATCCAGGCCTATTTCTGAAGATGACCAGACTATAATATTGTTGAATTCTGTGACTGATAGGTTTAAAACTGTAAAAGAAGCTCTTAAGTATGGAAGAGAAAATTCAGATTTAAATGATGTAATAACAGCATGCGCTTGGGATGAAAGAATTAGAGTTCAAGTTTGAAAATAAAGGAAAGAGTCAGAATTCTCAAGGGTTGTTTGTAAAAGGCAAGAAATCTAATAGTACTGTTGACTAATTTGATAGAGTTAGAGTTCAAGTCTGAATCTGTTCCCCGATTAACTGAAAACTCTGAATCTGTTCTTCAAGTCCAGGTTGTAAATACAATTGTTCTTGAGATCTAAGGAAGAAATTCTAAAGTCTGAAATTAATTGTCAATAGAGTTCAAGTAGTATTGTTGACTAATTTGATTCGATGGCTATGCCTGTAATAGTGTTTCTTCCGATTCTCAAGACTTCCTAGTCTTGTCAAACATATTTCTGGGTGAACCCATGTCCCTTGATTGACAATATCAATCAAATTCTGCGCTTGATTTATATGAATTGAACTTAATAGTCTTGGCTTAGACCGTATATCAACTGTTGTGGATTGAATTAATGCTATTCTAGCTATTGAACTTCATGCACTTTATAAAAATGCTTTGCAATCCAGAGTTGTTTTGGATGGCTTATGATATGCGTCTCTGAGTCTTTGCTATCTATTAGTTCAGTGTTTTCTGTTTGTGAACTTTGAAAGACTATTGTGTTGTAAGTGGCAAAGTTCTTATCATTCAATTCCCTCTGTTGCATTATATTCCTAATATGCAACAAAACTCCAGTACTGAATACTGAACTTTGAAAGACTATTGTGTTGTAAGTGGCAAAGTTCTTTGTTTAATTTAATTTTGAAGTGTCTAAGATTTAAGAAGGCTGACTGACACTATGAGCACATCCAATGGAGCTCTAAATTTAGAGTAAAAGCCATTTTTAGACCTCCTCTATGCCTGTAGTAGTATTTCTTCCATTTCTCAACACTTATAGTCTTGTCAAATACTATTTCAGGGTTGTGATATCTTGATAAAACATGGTTTGGGATTTGATGATACATAAAAAGAAAGTGCACCCATGTCCCTTAAATGACAAGACCAATCAAAATCTGCGCTCAATTATTTGCACATGTTAGCATAGGTGTTAGTTTCGAGCAGCGAATCTGATATCGGTATATGAACTGGACTTGTAGATTTCTGTTGCAATTGATATTAGATTAAATTTCTCGTTTTATTGTATTTGTGGTTGTAAGGTTTGTTTGAGTGAATCTTCGATGTATGTATTGTTTGTGGAACACTATCATATCATTTTGTATTAGAGATGATTTAAAGATGTTATCAACTGTTTGCTTTTGCTATCTCTATTTACAATCTAATTACTATGTATGTATTGTTTGCTATCTCTAATCATATCTTCTTGATTAAATAAGTATTGCATTCGTTTTCTTTTATCTATGCTTTCTACATGGACATAGTAATTGTAAATAGAAACATCTGAAGTTGCTTTCTATTTCAAGTTGAAGAGCGCCATTAGATGTCTTTCCAAAGGATATTACTAAAAATAATCTTTCATTTTATTCATCTTTGATACAACTGGCAGTTGGGGTAATGAATTCTTTTAATGAATATTACATTAGCCGATTGGTACAAGTTATTAATTCTCATTCATCTGGTTATTCTTCATTGCAAATATTTGTTATTTGTTTAATCTAATTTTAAAATGTCTAAATTTAAAATCATCAAGGTAAATTTCTTTTAAAATCATATATTGTGAATGTTTATTTCTTTCCTTCCCATGTCTATTTAGCATCTAAAATTGCATATTTAATTTCAAATAATCTTCTATTCCGTGCACCTGAAAAGTGTATGGAAATTTCAAATCGAACCTTAGATGTAGGATCTAAGTGATTGTACTTTGTATAATGGTTGTATTATTTGATATACACATTCTGAACAACTTTTTGTACAGATGTGAGCTGTAAGTTACAAGTACATATCCTATTCTTGCAATTGTTTTATATTTTTACAATGGCTACTGAAAACTCTAAGTAAGAACACTTCCTTCAAAGGAAAGATTTACTTCATGAAAATGCTACAATTGTACATGTATAATTTTTTTATTTTTAATTTTTTTTTTTACTTTGACATATAGTAGAGGAAACCAAGATAACAACTGAAACAAGTATGCAATATGTCCAGCGTCAAAAAAAAAAATTATTTGACTAAAAACCAGTGTTAGCCGGTTGAACCGTGAACCGGCTATGAGTCCGGTGCGGTTGGAAAAAAATTGCCAGCTTGATACACTATTTATATTTTTAATATTTTTTCATTCATATAATATATTCTTAGACATGAATTACATATAATATGTGAAAATATTATATAATTTCATAGAAGAATGACCGGTTGAACCGGTTAAACCATGAACCGTTCAATCCCTAGTACGGTTTTAATAACATTCCTAAAAACTAAGTTAATAAATATTCACAATGCTTTGAAAATAAATATTTTACAAAACCAGTATGCATTTAGGCTTTTTAGCAATTAACATTACTAAGGAACTTTGGACATTAAGGAACTTTGAATTAGCAATTGGCATGGTAGTAGCGGTCAATTTGCCGAACTTTCTCTTGATGGCCCGAGATGATGATGTGGACAATGCAAATTAGTAGTTTAGGTCTATTGTTATTTTTTGAACATTGTTTTTAGTTATTTTATGAGACATATTATGGATAATTATATATGACTTTATTTATTGGTACTATGTTATTATGAAGAAATTTATATTTAAATTTTTTTTTCGCCGTGTCCAAATACATATATTTTGAAAATTTCTAGGATTCAACTTCTTCAACGATCAGGATTCATCTCCCGACGATTGCATTTATTGCCCAACCTATAAATAGAAGACTTGGAAAACAAAAGAAGTTGTTGATTTTCGAAAACTAAAGAGAGCAAGAAAGAATTTCCCAATAAGATCAGTAAAACACTCAAGAAACAATCAATTAGAAACTATCTATTAGCCATTTGTTAAAGAAAACAAACTTGTAAATCTTTTTAATTCAGAGGAATTAAAGAGTTGGGATTTAGCTCTTGAATCAGGAGAAATTTGGAGAGGGTGGAATATCCCATTGTAAAGCACTCAACTAGGTATGTTATATACTAGTGGTTTATCCCCGAATGAAAATGACTCAGCTAGGTGTGGATAACTTCGTGCGAGCAGGCGAAGTAGCCTACCATCGTGGGTAAAACGGAAGTGGCAATAATGGTAGGACATGTGTACGTCCTGATGACGTCTTTGCCTTCCGAGTTAGGCATGCCAACAACGTTGAAGGAAG
This sequence comes from Euphorbia celastroides, assembly GCA_948291685.1. NCBI lineage: Eukaryota > Viridiplantae > Streptophyta > Magnoliopsida > Malpighiales > Euphorbiaceae > Euphorbia > Euphorbia celastroides. Next base: position 4,827 of record CAOJBJ013836434.1, on the reverse strand, counting down.
GATATGTCGTACACTTGTTGAGAGTTATTGTCGTTGCTCTCTTGATGAGGAAACAAGTGGCACAAGCGGGAGAATGCCGAGGGCAAACTTCAACCCCTTGACATAGGGTTGTAAATGAACCAAGCCATTCAAGCTTAATTGGCTCGGTGTTTGGCTTGACTCGGCTCAATTAATAAATGAAAATAAAAATTTGAGCTCGTTTTATAGATGAACAAATCAAGCATCGACTTGATAAGAAGCTCGCGAACAAATTCATTAATTATCTCGATAAAAGCTCATGAAATAGTGTAATTTTGTTATCTTTTTATAGTTCTGCTCAAACTCCCTTTCTGCTGCATGTCGTGGATCATGTTAAACTAGTTTGTTTCCTTTTTTTCTATCTTTTGTAATCTATTTGACTATCATTAACCAATTTATTTTGTTTTCTGGTTGAGTTTGAAATTATATCACTATTTCATGCTCTTAAAAGATTCTCCCTTTAGTAGAGTACAAAAAAAAAAAGGAAAATCGCATTTGCTCGCACCCTAATTGATTGGATTTCTCTAATAGGAGTCAAGAGGTGTCTTTATCACTACTTGCTATGGAGCTTGTTAAAAAGTTTAACTATTTAAGACTAGTGAAATTCAATTTATATTTCTATGTTGTAATGAATATTTTACAATTTTGTAACTTTTTTGTTATAATTATGGGCAATTAAGAGATTTGGTTTTTGTTTAGTTTCATTTTCAAACAAGCTCATGAACATTTAGACCATTTAAACGAATAGTTCATGATTATATTTTGAAGCTCGAACTAAGCTCAATAAAAAATTAGACGTAAAGAAATCTAACAGACCAAAGCCTGGTTCGACTCGAATCGTTTATAGCCCTATTAACAGCCCAGTGATGCCCAAACCTATCAGGAAAAGGACATGGAAGAAACTTGCCAACAACATGCATACGGCACACCTATTCATACATGTAAATGTAGAGCAAAGTTGGTAACTAGTGTGGAAAAAAAAATCACAATAATTTTCACTGGCTAAGGAGATTCCAACAAATTAATAGAATCCTCCATTTTCGCATGTTGAAAAACTGAGTAGGCAAGCCCAGAAAGGAAACCCATTATAGTGGTGTTTTTAACTATGAAAGGCACATCATAAATTAAGGGTTAAGTCCCAACATTTTCTTCATTTCTTCTTCCCTGAATCCTATTTTACAGAATTTACGATGTTTGTATTCTATCCAAAATCATGTAGTAGTTCAACTTGCTTCCTAACCTACAACCAACAATTCAGGCAATGCATAGATTATCGAAAACTGCTAAAAATCACTTTCAAAAACTGAAAGAGGTTAAATAAGCTACATTTTCCCATAGCTAAAATCCACCCTCAAATGTCCCACAATTGATCCGATTCAAATTTCAATACAAGCTTACTTAATACTAGAATAACAGATCATATGCTTGTCTTAGATTACAAACGTCCGTTTTGCTATGTTTTAAAAACATTTTTTGTAAACACCTAATGAAATGCAAATATAATGTACATTAAACACAAAAAAATATCACAATACAGTACATGAAAAAATAATCATGACAAATAGACTATCTACCTAACAAAATGAAGTAGTAGTGTCTTGAAACACCATATGAGACATGAGACTCGAATGAGGGCATGTAAAAACATGAGGACTTTCACTACCTATATACTGATATGCAGTTATGCACAAGTCTAACTGTTATCACTTACACACCAAGCAGACATACAACACGGACTCATTATCACATGGATATGGTTGTACATCAACACCTCATTTTTTGCATGTTAATACAGTCCACAACATAAAGACAATAATTCAACTAAAATGATCATATCTACCTTCTACCATGGGTTAGTGGTAAATCAAAAGAAGCTTTGAACATTTTCAAATTTGAACTTAATTTAAATTCAAGTTAATATATCTTCAAGAAAGAAATATTTCAGCGCCAGCTATGCTGAAACTATAAGAGAGACAAACAAAGAGGCAAATATATAAAAACCCATACTGTAAAAGGAATACAACTTCATTGTTGGATTGAAGTACCATAAAATGGATATGAAGTCATGGAAAAGCACAGAAAAATAAAACATAAATAGAAATGAAACAATAATTGGTAGAATTACCAATTGATTTATACGGCTAGAATTACCAGCACAAACAATTGGTAGCATTAATTGATTCCTCGCTCATGTAAACTTAAGTATGAACAATACCATATGTACTAATACCCAAATCTGATGCCTCCCTCTTGTAGAATTAAGAGAACCAGAAATTGGTACGCTAGTGGTAAAAGAGCATTGCTGATTATATCACTAAATCAATTAGTATCTTACAGTCAAGAACATAATCTTTTCTCAAAATAACAAGAAAAACGATTTTAGTGCTATAAAAAATGAAATCTCGGAGTGACTCACCAGGATAAAAAGCAGTTAAATGAATGTGAAAAAATATAAGAGAACTAAAACTAGATGGCAACCAAGTATATTGACCGGTGCCATTTGGTAGAGAAATGGAATGCAAAATGAGAGGAACACTGAGACTCTGCTCAGAGAAATCTACAATATAAACCTATGATTATATATTCTAGGTTAAAAGGCCAGAATGTATATAGAGTGCAGTTTCTTTTTGTTTCAATGTACCATAGATAACAACATAAACTTCTAAATTCGTATACTATAATAACAAATGGACAATATAAACTTACCTGAAGAGTGGCAGAACAGGACAGGAGAGCAGTTGAAATAAGAGCTTAGTCATAATAATCTTCTCAACATAAAGTTGGAGAGTAAGATAAAGTTTATCAATAATTGTCAAGGAGTAACATTAATCACCAATATATATACATTTCTCACCTGGTTGACTTTATGGAACCAAAAAACCAAGCACAAAGACACGAGAGATAGATGCTTTGGCAGCCTTTCACAAAGCTACAAGTCTTTCCATCAATTTCTGCAGCAACATAATATACACCAAATAAAAACAATATGCACTCCTTTAAATTCATTACAACAAATTATGTTAACTTTAATTACAATTGGATATTTAATCCTGAAGTTTCTGCATGTGACACCAACAATTATAAGATATTAATACATTAACAGAAATAATATGAAGAGGATGCAATGCAGGATTAGATTATTTTCTTCGTTTCAAACATCCATTACTATGAGTTGCTCTTGCTCCCAAGCTGATTTTGTCAAAACTGAACATGGAAAGTCATATTTCCGGGGTCGAATCCATGTAAGTTTAAGCCTGTTGTATAATACAGTATAAGAAGACATTAATTTATGTCATTTAATTAAGTTGCTTAAGCTGGCAAAGTTTGGTGAATGGTAAATACTCATAATGGAGCATTTCTTAAAAGAAATATTATTTTCTTACACTTTTCCTATAGCTATAGTCTGCTAGTTTGAGTGGGATTTTGCTGCTGTTCTATTTTCATTGGTAATTGTAGAAAACAGAATGCATTCAACCCATCAAGAATCTTTCATGTATAAAGTTGATGTTGCTTTTGCCTTTACCAATGTCTTTTTTTAAGTCTCATTTTCTTATTGAACTTTGCAAGTGATTAGGACTGCTGAACCTGAAATGTATAGCCTTATCAATTAAAACCCCGAAATCTGAAAATTTTGAGCCAGCGGATATGGCTTTTGAATAATGTGATCTAGTTAGTGCAGGTTCATGGTGTTATTTATGTTGAATATTGATACGTGATGTGATCCTCACATCAACACGTAACTTTAAAGGTAGAGGGATAAGAGGTGCTTCAAATACGAGCCTAAGTTTCTACTTTCTAGGTTCCAGAGGGCTCAAACTTCTGCTTCTCGAGAATTTGTAAACATGAATTTGACATGTTTTTATTCAAAAACTTTCACATGGCATGTTCTATGGATTGACATGGTCTGAATATAGATTCCCTGATGCATCCTTGTAATATGTTATATTATGCGAAAAACAGAACACTGTAGATCACGACGCATCAAATGTGAACTCTTGTTATCTCCTAGTCCAATTTTATTGTTTACAAGCCCAATTAATTGGACTAATTGCACTCTCTTGAGTGAGTATTTCAGTGCAAATAATTCATTTTATACCCTATGCTTCTTGCTTTTTATATGAGAAGAATAATTAAAATCAATCACAGGTGACTAGTACAGTTAGATTGTTGCATGATCGGTTTCTCTTTTGCGAATTTAGTGGCTGAATTGAACACTGGTAATTTTATGTCAAGGAAATTGATGTTTATTGCTTTATGTTCTGGTAGAGTTGTCTGTATGAGATAATGTCATACATATAAATAATTATCCAGGCTTTTTAGAAGACCTTAGCATAAAAATTTTATTCTAATTTTCAGAATGGTGGAATGCAAATTGAAAATGTGAACTAGGTAAACAATTATTCAGAATGGTGGAATGCAAATTGAATAAATAATTATTCAGGCTTTTTATGTCCCTAATATTTTACCTTGTTATTGTTAGGAATAAGAGGAGGAAGTGGATGGGTACAACAACAAAAATAGGGTCTGGGATCATATGGTTTTTGCCTTTTGGTGAAATTTTTTGGATCTTGTAGATTCACTGTTTATGATGAAGTATGCTGCTAAATTTGTAAATTCTTTGCATTTTGTTTCTAATCTTGAACTGAAGTTTCATTATTACTTACTCAAATACATTTTCATTCCTATTTTAGTGTTCAATTTCTTTAATATGGCCTGTATGTGTTTTGAGTTTTTATTTTAAATGGTTATAGTCCTTGATGTCATTTTACATTTATTCTCGATAAACTAATTGCTTTGATCAGAGTATGC
>CAOJBJ013836356.1:0-17119 GCA_948291685.1 Euphorbia celastroides | reverse complement strand
GAGGCTCGGCTTTTTCCCGATGAGATCCGGGCTTCGAACGGCGACAGAAAAATGGTAGGGACGAGCAGATCTGGACGGCGATGGTGCTCGGCGTTTTCTGGACGAGATCCAGGCTTCGGACGGCGGCGAAAAAACGGAAATCAAAAACAAAAATAGAAGGCGACGCGAGTTGGCTGATCCCGACCTGTGGAACAAACTCGCCGGAAAAACAGAAATCAAAAGCAGAAAAAAAGATGGGGCGACGGGAATTACGGTGGAAACGGCGGGGGCGACTGGATCCGGTGACGGCAGGTGAAACGGAGACCGGCAACTGCGACGGTGACGAAAAGAGAGATCGGGCGGCGACGGCGGCCGAAGCTCGGTAGACAGAGGGGAAATGGAGAATGAAATTACAGTATCTCAAATCACGTTTGTTTTGTATCATGAGAATGAAAACGCGTTTTTCTGGTTAAAATTTTGAGGAATCGCGTTTTTGTTTTTAGTTTTAGGACATGAGCCAAAAACTAGTTGGTTTTTAAGGCTATTTGTTTGTAAGCTCCTTGTTTTAAACAAAGTAAGCATAATTTTGTTGATCTCACCATTGAATAAGTGGTGAACCCCACACAATCAATGGTGAGATTAACAAAGTTAAGGTAACTTTGTTTAAAACAAAGTCACCTTAGAATCTCCCTTAAAATAGATATGATATGTTTGAGTATTGTATTTATTATTAAAATTTTATACTCAATATATTAAATTCATTGAAGAGATAATTTATTAACTTTTATTGAGCTACTTCACGAGCTTTTATCGAACTTGTTTTTGAACTTGTTCGCGAGCTCTTAATCGAGCTTGTTCGCAAGCTTTCGAGCCGAGCTTTAACTTGTTCATGTTCGTGTTCATTTATAAATCGAGCTTAAAATTTTGTTCGCGGACTATTCATTTATTAAATGAATCGAGCCGAGCTGAGCTTTTATCGAGCCGCACACCGAACCAAGCTCGACAGCTCAGTTCGTTTACAGTCTTACTTGAAAATATACAAAAATAAAAAAATTTGAAAGTGAATTGTAACAAATAGGGACGACAATGTAAATGGGTACCTGCGGTTATTCGACCCGATAAAAATTTTATAGGATAGTCTCATTAGGGTTTGGGACGAGTTTGAGTTTTAATATCAATATCCGTGACGGGTTTGGAATTGACCCCTCGGGTACTCGATACCCGAACTATATATATATAAGAAAAATTAATCCTAAACCTAATAACATAACTCACATAATTTCATTATGGATATGATGTGATATTATATATTACTGGATGATATATGTATGTATTAATGTTTATTTAATTAATTATATTAATTATATTTATAGGTTAAATTAATTAATTTGCTTAAACGGGTACCCGCGGGTATTTTTATTAGGATTTGGAACGAGTTTGAGATTTATATAGAATATTTTAAACGGGTTTAGGTATTACAATTATAAATAGATATGGGACGGATATGAGTGATTTTTGCGGGTACCTTACCCGTTACCATCCCTTGTAATAAAGTTGATACGTAACGCGAGTAAATTTTTATATTTTTTAAAAATTGATTGAGTTAAGTGTACTCTTTTAAAGTTTAGAGAGATTGTAAACATATTTTAAACAACTTGAGGAGTTGAGCATTATGTCTTCTTTATTTTTTTTTAAAAAAAAAACTTCACCATAATACACAAATGGTATCCAAATGTATAAGTGGCCTTCCATTCTCTCAAATGTTCCCTGAATTTTTTAAAAAATCCCTGTTAATTTTTAATCAACCATCAACTTACTCTTAAATTTCATGTAACCAAAAGATACCGTGTCATATTCATAGAAAATTATGTACATTTTGAACGTTAACATTTCTAATAGATTGTAATATTTTATTAGGCTGAATATAGCATAATTTTGTCTCCATGAATCTGTTTCCCATGAACTTTTAGATTAACTAAATAACTTTCTTAACTTTAAAAAAAAAGTGCACCTTATATTTTTCTTGAATTTTCACAGTAATCTTATAATTCTTTTAACTTTCAAAAATTTTAATCAATCAAAAGTTATCATGTAGTAACCACTTCCAGAGAGCAAGTTAATACCTAAAAATTTAGAAAGCAAAAAGGCCCCTTATAAAAAGTCAGAACAAGCAAAATAACCTATGTGTGTTTTATTAATAGAATAGGATTTGGATTTTTTAAAGTTCAAACTCTCTAAAGTTGTAAAGTTGAAATAATCTCAACTATCCATTGAGTTTAAATGGTCCAGATTTCATTGCACCGTGAGTTCCACAAAACACTAAAATTGAATCTGAACCATTACAACTCAATGGATGGTTAAAATTATCTTAACTTTACAATTTTAGAGAATCCAAATCCAATAGAATATGCACGCTTAATTAGTTGTCATTATCCATAATATTATTGCAATTAAGTAAGTTGGTGGTATATATCTCGTAGCCGTCGTGGAGGAAGAAGAAGATAAGCAAATGATACATTCACAAATACTATTTCTAATTGGTGCTACTTGCATTAATGCAATCTCATGCACATTATAGTTAACAATCTTAATTAATTGTTTGATCACATTATCCTCGAATTTGGTTTGTACAATTTTTTGGTATAATATTATATTTTGGCTTTAAACGATATATTTTAGTTATTTATAATAACAAAATATTGTTTTTACAAGATTATGTTGTACTTATATGAAAAACAATTTCAAACTAACCCCAAATATACTATTTCATTCTTTACATATAAAGTTTTCATTTTAACCCAACATTACCTTATTTGTACACATTAGAACAAGAATATGGCATCCAATTGAATGAAATAAAATACAAGCCACAACATAACAAAATGGATAAAGTTTTGAACTTGACAATAAATTTTTTCCGAACACATATTTAAACAAAAATCAATTGGAAAAATAGATCCTTTGGAGGATTGAAGAGTGAAGCGAGGAGAATCTCCAACTTTGCAAGCTAAACCCCTATTTCTTTCCGCCTTCTTTCCGTTTCCTACCAAACCCAATTCAATTCCATGATTATTTAATTCCCAAATTCTTTGCAACAGAGAGAGAACTGAAAGATTCACCAACCCATTTCTCTCTCTTTTGCTTTCTAGGTTACTCAATTTACTCCCCTTCTTGGTTCCGTCGTCTCCCCTCCATCGAAATTTCCCTTTTTAATCTGTTTTTGATCGTACCCATTTCACAATTATGTACTTTTTCGTTACCCTTTTGCTGTAATTTCAATCCCCGACCCCAATTTTATCGAGCAATGAAAAAAACCGGTTGAGGGATTCGAAGGAGCTGAAGAGGAGTGTATTCGGTGAGTTTTGATTAATGGGTAGGCGAGAAGTTCAGATATTTGATGAGAAAAGGGATATATTCCTTTCAATCTCTGGTTTGGGGTTCCAAAATGAGCAATTTGGAGGTCTTTTCGCTAGCGTTAATCAGATGGGAATGGGATTCCCAAATTCCAACGACAACTTAAAGACTCTGTGCAGTGATTTGTGCGTGAAGTATTTGCCTTTTGTAGGGGGGCAAGAGGGGGTGCAATTGAAGAAGAAGAAGGGGGGCGGGATTAAATTGAAGATTAAGGTGAAAAACCCTATGATTAGGAGGTTGATTAGCGGAGGATTTGCTGGGGCTGTCTCTAGAACTACTGTGGCTCCATTGGAGACCATTAGGACTCATTTGATGGTGGGAAGCAGTGGGAATTCTACCATGGAAGTGTTCCATAATATTATGAAAACTGATGGCTGGAAGGGATTGTTTAGAGGAAATCTGGTTAATGTGATTCGGGTTGCCCCTAGCAAGGCCATTGAGGTAATGTATTCTCTTATTGGATTGTGTTTTTTTTTTCGGTTTTTGATACACCCGACCCCCAAACCTCGCTTGCGCGGGAGCCTTGTTAGGCATTGGGGTAATGTTGTGTTGTTGTTGTTGTTGATTAGGTTTAAGTTTTTTAGATATTGAATCCTGCAATTTTTTGATGCTTAGCAATGTTTATCAATTATTTTTGCTAGTGTGTTAACTCTTTGGCATATTCTGTAGGTTTTGGTAAGGTTTTTTGTGGTCTCACATTAGTTTATTGTCTTCGATGAGCTATTTTCGGGTTCTGTTTGAGTGAAGTCATGTTGTTTTGTTCGCTTCTTCATTTTAGTTATGGGATGGTTGATTGATGACATTGCATATCTTGTTTGTTTCTGGTTTGTTGACAAGTATGAATGACCATACTCAGTTAGTTAGTTAGTTAGTTAGTTAGTTTGTCACGTTTTCCAGCATAGTTTCAAGTTCATCTCTTTCAGGAACAAAATAGAGAAAGTATCATCTGTAATGCAATTTTCCTGGCTATCATTGCCTTGTACACGAAAGATGTGTGATGTAATATAATCAATTATTCATAAAGTATCGTTTTTGATGTCAATATGTTATACCTTGCCTTTTTGTTGTACTCTTTATCTGGATTTGTTGAACAATTCATTATCTGGGGTGCTAAAGGAAGCCCCTGTCTACTCAAAATCGGCCCTTGAAATTACCTTCTTAACCCTGTTTAATGAGGGGCAGAATGGTGATTTCCTAGGCGCCCCCGAGTAATTCGGGGCGCCTTCTAACAATCCTCATTCATTATGCAACCATTTAACACTGCTGTTTAATTTGCCTGTTGTTGTAACTTACCGTCTTGCCCCTACAGCTTTGTTATTGTGCATTACCTTTAATGTTTAGAGTGCCTGATTTTCTTTTTCTGCTTTCTTGTTTCTGTCTTCCTCCATTTATGTCATTCTGTTAATTTTGGCCAGCTTTTGTTCGTATTTGTTTTGTATTTTGGACTTGATGGTCATAGTTCTGTATTATGTGTTATATGAGAAAAGGATCAAATTTCATGCCATATGGTATCTTATTTCTCTGGAGTTTTGCAAAACAGCTAATCTATCCAAAAGACCTTATTTTTGTAAATAAAATCATTTATACATATTGAACTTTCTCGTTTGGTTAATACTATACTCTTAGTCTATTATTATGTGCCTTGCTTCTTTTAGACACCTTTAAGCACCCATAAGTTAACCGAACTTTCTATGTTCAGTAGTATATATATCATACAAATAGTATGAATTGTATACATACAAAATCACATCTTTGCCTGTGCCTGATTTGTTGAATTAGAAGAAAGATAAGGTTTCTCGCTTGTTTAATGTTCAAATCAACGGTTAATATTCGGATGATTTTATCTAACATTTGATATGATTTATGCAGCTGTTTGCATATGACACAGTTAATAAGAACTTGTCACCCAAACCAGGTGAGGAACCGAAACTTCCCATTCCCGCCTCATTGGTTGCTGGGGCTTGTGCCGGTGTCAGTTCTACCTTGTTGACTTACCCTCTCGAGTTGGTCAAGACTCGGCTCACTATTCAGGTACGTTTAAAATGTTAATGAAATATAATTGAGGTCTTAGGCCGGTTTAGAATTGCTCTCCCAGACAATTGTCTCGAAAATCTCCATTTTTAAGCTTTTTTCTTGAAGTAGTAGATTTTGGTTTTGGGAATGCAATGTTGGACTGTTCCTAATTAATTAATATGAAGGGAAAAAATATGTTGTTATTATTCTGGAAAAGGCTTAATGTTGTAACAGGTACTCCAACTTGTTCCGAAAAATCCGCTGTCTCCCCAAACTTTGGATGTGGCCTCTTAGGCACCTCATCCTTCAGAAAATGCACTAGTTTACTCATTAACTTCCGTGTGTCAACATTTTGTTGGTTTGACTTTTCAACGATGTCCTTTTCTTATATCTCTCTCCAATCAGAAGTTGACATGTGGCATTAAGGGAGTGAGTTGATGCACTTCTTGAAAGTTGAGGTATCCGCCTGGTCACTTTTAAAGTTCAATGAGGCACGACCGCACAAGGTTTTGTGGACCGATTTTGAGTACCTATTAGAGCATTATACCTTCTAGAAAAACTTTGTGAGAGCAATTTTCTCGGACAACACCCTTAAGTTTTTATCTCACTTAATCTGCAGAGAGGCGTTTACAACGGTATTGTAGACGCGTTCCTAAAAATACTTCGAGAAGAGGGCCCCGCCGAGCTCTACCGGGGCCTCGCCCCAAGCCTCATAGGCGTCATTCCATATGCCTCAGCAAACTACTTCGCCTACGACACATTGCGAAAAACCTACCGAAAAGTTTTCAAGCAAGAGAAGATTGGCAACATCGAGACCCTTTTGATCGGGTCGGCAGCCGGGGCGATTTCAAGCTCTGCAACTTTCCCACTCGAGGTGGCCCGAAAACATATGCAAGTTGGAGCGGTTAGTGGGAGACAGGTCTACGGCAATGTGGTTCATGCCCTAGCTAGCATACTCGAGCAAGAAGGGGTCAAGGGTTTGTACAAAGGGCTGGGCCCAAGCTGTATGAAATTGGTGCCTGCAGCTGGGATCGCTTTTATGTGCTATGAGGCGTGCAAGCGGATCCTTGACGAGGATGATGAAGAGGAGCAATAGGGGATATTCGGGTTGATGGCAAAGAGAGATTTGGGTGTTTCGGGTTGATGTTGGAGATGAAGTTTTTGTTGTTGCTGAGTTTTTTTTGGATCGAAAGTTCGGTTGTTGGCCTTCGGGTTTGAAGGTTTTGGAAGGTTATTTTTATGTTTTTGAGTGTTAACTCTTCATACTTGAAGAATGAACAACCGATAGTTTTACTTTTTTTGAAGAATAGTGACTTTAAACATTGTGTTTGCACCTTTATATTTCAATGTTTTTATGTTTTGTTAAAGCACGAAAACAGGAAAATGCAGGCTGTATGATGTATTAGGTTTCGGGTTAGGATGCATTCGAGTAATGATACAGTTTGCAATGCTGCATTAATATGAGAAGCCAAGACAAAAGCTTTAGTTGAGATGACTTGCAGATTATGAAAAATTGGCAAACAATAATGAGTTCAGTGTAATAAATCTGGAATTCAACATAATATTGACTAATAAAATGATGTTTTACCTATTAAATGAGATCAGATTAACTTGGTTAACTAACACAAGACAGTAATTGATAATTGAAGGATCACATGGGAAGAAAATTGAAACAAATTGGAAATTTCGAAAATTTGAAGCTTTAGCTATTCTGCTTCCTCTGTAACTGTTCTGCTGCTGCAGCCATCAGCTCGTCAAACTTTTCGGTCTTTCCCAGCAAGATTTCAATCTACCAACAAACAAAAAAAAAGGGAGGAAAAGTGGTTATTAACTATTAATCAAGATCATTTCGGTTGTTGAATTAAAAACGAAAACAAAATAACACACCAAAAAAATAATGTTTGACCACAAAAGAATGAAATCCTAGAAGATTCAAGACAGCCACATTATTCAAGTTAAGTATATCGCCTGAAAAACGAACATTCTCCACCCCCCTTCATTTTGACAACAAAGAACCCGAAGGAAAATTCCCACGCTCATGTCCAAATGTAGCATTCTCTTCATTTCAGGTTTTAGTTCGCTATCTGTCTACTCTCAATAAATAGCTATATGTAGTCTAATCTCAATTATTCGGTATAAGAAACTAAATAACAAAACTACAATTCAGAATAGTCTAACCTAGCAATTTCTTTTTCATCAAGACGTGAAAAGGCATACTTTTTTCTGAAATACCTTAACTAATCAACTTTGTGTAATTTAAGGAATAACAAATCAAGGTATTGTCACCGTAAGAGTGTACAGTCCACAAATAATTTTAGCCTAGGATTATGCACTAATCATGTAGTATACTATCCAGCAGCGCTGCATAATTGTGTATTATCTTGGTAAATATTAAGTTGAGCGATTAAAGTCTATGCTTTGGATTTACATTAGCTTTTGATACAGGTCTCCCTCCATTTTCCTCCCTCATGTCAACAGTTGAAGTTGTGATTTCTGCTCAAGAGTTCGCTAATAATAAGTCAAATGAACAAACATAATAACACGAAATAGAATCGAATAGGAACAACGGCGAAAAGGTCTCACTCTTCTCAACTGCCAATCCATTATTCTTCAAGATCTCAGCAATAGTTACAACCGTTGATATAGCTGCATTTACAAACAAGTACATGGATGTTCAGCTATTAGCAGCAACAAGAAACACAAGCTAATGCAACAAAGTATTGTATGTAAAGAAAACCAATATACCCATTCCAAGTGCAGAAAGTTCGACTTCATTGTGTTGCTGCATATATCTCTGCAAAAAGAAATCACGAAATCAAAACCTCAACGCCCAACAAATCACACAAAAAAAGGCCTAATGCTCTAACAGGATACTCCAACTTGTCCCAAGAAACATGTTGCCTCCCCGAGCTATTAAAGCGACCCACAGGCACCTCAACTTTCAAAAAGTGCACCGCTTTACTCCTCAGGTGCAATGTGTCAACATCTAATTGGTTTTGACTTTTTTCAATTTATCTCTCTCCAACCACAAGTTGACACATGGCACAAATGGAGTAAGTTGGTGTAGTTTTTGAAAATTAGGGTACTTGCGAGGTAAATTTCAGAGTTCAGGGAGGCATGGGATTTTTTGGACAAGTTAGAGTTCCTATTAGAGCATTAGACCCAAAAAAATAGATATCGAATCAAACTCTTGATAGCTGATCCAAAACAACAAATTCATTACTAAAATAGAAAACTCAATTCCATCACTTAACAATGCACAACTCCATTAGCAATAAAACTGAAGCAACGAGGTTTTCTGGGACAAGTTATAGTACTTAGAAGAGCATTAGGCCCGAAAAAAATAGATATAGAATCAAATCAACTCTCGATAGCTAATCCAAAACAACAAATTCCTTACTAAAATAGACAAGTGAATTCCATTACTTAACAATGCACAACTCCATTGGCAATAGAACTGATGCAAAAATGCTTATTCATCAAAAACCCATCGAACAATTAAAGTAAATCAGTAGCTAAGAAGACCGCCGCATATTTCCAGTTACACATTAAACATGTGAAACCAATCAAACAGTTTCACACAAGTAACTAAAGCACTCAGATCAAATTTGCAGAACAAGAAATTTAAGAGAAAAAGAACGAACCTTGGAGAGGTTGACATAGAAGAAGAGGGGCTTCTTAGAGTTGGAGACTTGAATAAGGTTCTTCCTGTTCGCAAAAGATGAATCAGTTAGGCTCAAGTTATTGATTCCCTCTGCAATTACTTCCATTGTTAACACTAAACCCTAATTCTCTCAACACACTGTTATCAGATGAAAAACCCTTTCTCCTGCGCATTTATTTCAAGGGTTTTGAACGAGATTGATATGTGAAACGGCGCCGTTTTTCTCGCAGTAGATGGGCGTACTGGGCTCATTATAAACCTAACAAAGGACTGGAAATTTGTTCATATGAACTGGATTGGGATTGGAAAGGGGCTTGCTTATCCACCCCGGATATTCTATAGGTCTAAGTACGTGTGAAGCATTTATTTGTTTATTTAACCTTGTTGCCATTAGTTATAAGCAAATTAAAAAATAATAGATAGCTATGTTAATCATTTGGTCAAATGCATTGGAGGCTCCCTAAACTTGACAAAAAAAGCCTATTACCCCCTAAACTTGGCTTTTTTGCTACTCCAACATCCTCGATGCTGACTTAGCAGAGTGATTTTAGATGTGGAGATGATTAGATGCGTGAATTGGATTTTTTGTTTTAAAATAATTAAAAAACTAACAAATTACAATGATAATATTATATCTAAGTCCCTAATTTCCATGATTTCATTCTCTTAAAATTATTAATTAGACTTAGTTTTTAAGAGTTTGAATTCTTAAAATCTTTTGTTTCTCTTTCTCATTGCAAATATTGACTCTAATTACTCGAAAATATTCGTTATTCAGCGTCAAAGATACCAAATCAACAAAAAAGCCAAGTTCAGGGGATAATAGAACCTTTTGAAAGTTGAGGGAGACAATAGGCTTTTTTTGCCAAGCTCAGGCTATGCATTTGACCTAATTATTTTGAATACATCCCCTAATGCCATCAATTCTTTACGACCCTTGTCATGACTCCTTAATAGGTGCAAAAAGAGACTTAGCACAAGGGTTATCAAATAGAAGTGGCATAGTTAGATTAATGACTAATCACTTATTATTACCCTTAAAGCCCCAATAATTTGACAAAAAACTTTGGGACAATCCAACAGCAAACCCATTTTAGTTTCTTGAACTCTTATGAAATATCGACGAGCATTCAGACACTAACCAATACTTCATATAGAAACCCAGTCCAGAATGTAGAAACTACTATAATAGAAAGAGCAAAATATTCGAATCAGAAGCAAGGTATTTCAAATAACCAACTTCCTACATAAAGTGAAGAAAATTGAAGCCACCTAGGCAACCATTTAAATAATTTATCACTGATATTACGACAATTGTCATTTATCTTGCAGCACAGTACAAGACCTACATACCCAATCGGTCTAATTCCTTTTTGGCTAACCCGGCAGGGGGCCAACTCGAGCTTTTAGAAGCCATGGTCTCTACTATCACTTTTTATTCACACAAGCTGAATCCACTATCTACACAGTGACAACTCAATCACTGAGCTCTTCCACAACTTGGCCTAAACTAGGTACCATCCTACAACTCAGCAAACATGTGAGATAACCCGTCATCACCGGCAGGAGCCTCTCGAATTGAGGGTGGAGTTCTAAGAGAAGCTCAACTACATGAAGCCAAAATGAAAAAGATGCACAATTGCCATAACTTCGGCAGGAACATTTTTTAGCTAATGTCTAATTTCGTTCGTAACGAACCATTTCAGTTGCCTCCTCTCTTGCTTGCTGTTGTGTTCTTCAATATCTGCAACAAATTTTACAAATCACTCAACCAAATGCTAACTCGTAATTTGTAGGAAACATTCATTGCTAAGAACTCCAACAGTATTCAGAAATCAATGCAATAAAACCATATTATACAAATTCTTATTCTAATTTCTGCGTACTGAAAACAACGCTTAGAATACACCACAATTATTATATTGATGGAAGAAAGAACCAATCGGCTGGCCATTTGGAAGATTTGGGTCCATTTTTCTCATTTATGCCTCTAAAAAATATCATGACATATCAAGCAAAATTATGAATTCAATCAAGTGGGATATGTGGGCTCAACCCAACCATTTACCCTACTACAAATGAGCTCCATGCCCTATCATTTTCGAATACCTTTTTTTTGCCCTACTCCATATAGGAAAGGGACGAGACACCTCAGCAATCATTTATACGTCCAAATTATGTCCATAACTTGTTATGCTAATAGGTGGGGATCTAAATCTTCAAGACAATAATTTTGGTGTCACAAGTATAGGTTAATTTAAGGTCAATCTTGAGTATGAATTTCAAAAAGCACACAAAATAATAATTAGAGATTTAAGCAACTTCATCAACGGTGACAATAAACCTTGGCAATTGGTTGGTTATATTGTACTCAAGTTATAATTAGGGATTATAATGTCTAATCAGTCTCAAACTAATATAGGCTAAATGCATACTTAAGTCCTTAAAGTTGTCACTTGTAATAAAATGCCCTCCTAAACTTGCAAGAGTCAAAGCAAGTACTCTGAAGTTAGCGAAAATGTGCTCATCAACCCCCTAAAATTGGAAAAATGTAGACTTCAACCCCTTCAGTGCCACGTATCACAATCCGAATGCAGAGAAAAAAGTAAAAAAAATTGTCATCTATTAAAAGTCAAACTCAGCATAAGTTGACATGTAACACTAAGGGGCTAAAGTGAGTGCTTTTGCAAACTTTAGGGGCTATGCTTTTCACAAGAAGTGCCAACTTTAGGAGGCAAGTATGCATTTGACCACTAATACACATAATTAAGAAGACCCAAATATATTCTGACCCCATACATTTTTTCCACATGGAATAACCAAATCAATAAGCACCAGAAACTTTTTATGTATTAACATGATCGCTATCGATTAAGATGGTGATTACTATCATAATCATAAGATAAGGACTTACTTGTCTAAGCATTTGATTCTCATTTTGCAACGTGGAAAGCCTCTCTTCAAGTTCAGAGTTCTTCTTCTCCAAGTCTTTCACTCTCGTCTCCAATTCACTCAAGTACGCCTTCTTTCTTTCCCTTGCCTGTTGAGCTGAAACTCTATTTCTCAACAGCCTAAAATCACGAAATTCTCCTAATCAAACCCGTGCAAAACTGCTCTACAAATACAATAATCTAATGATCAATCATCTCAATTACCGCTTCAACCGCTTGCTTTCTTTGTCAGCGGCGCTCTTTCCTCTTTTCCTCTGGCTCTGCCTTTCCCCTGTAGCCTCAGGCCTGCCTGGACCGGCGACTGCGTTTGTTTCACGGCCGGAGACCGAATTCACGGCGAGCTCACAGCCGAATTCCGGCACTCTCATAATTTCCTCATCACTTTCCATCCCTGAAATCGCATCACAACAACAACATCGAAATATAAAACAATGCGATGAAATCGAGATCATAGATCTTCAGGAGAACAACACAATATGAAGATACAACAAATAGCAATCACCGCCATAGCATTTTACAAAAACTAAATAAACACAGATTCAAAAAACTGCTTAAACCTAACCCGAATCAAACCGATTTACGCAAAATTGAGCAAAATCGAGAAGCAGACAGAGATCTGACCTTCTTTGACTTCAAATTGAAGCGCAGAGCTGGAAGATCGCTCACTGCTAGAAGGCAGAGAATTCGCAGCGAGTGAACTCGTAGCTTGTTCTTGCATTTTTCTTCAGAGATACAAGAAATTAAGAAGCAGAAATTATTTGTTATTGGATTATACGAGAGAGAGAGAAAGGGCGGGATATTAATTGTTTCAGGCAATAAATTGCAGAGGAGACTCTGAATGGTGATTTTCATCCGTTGGATTTCAAAGAGATCGACGATAGTAAGAGGGTGATCGTGGAAGAACGTGAGCCATGCTCGATTGTGTATATCAAAGGAACGCGGGAGTGGATCGTGGAGGGATTTTATCCGTCAGATTTTTTTGATCTGACGGTTGATGTGGAAGAGGGAACAGATATGGCAATTAACTGAATTGAGACCATATTATGTTCCTGGCTGGAAAAAAAGTTCATTCTGTCTAGTAATGAAGGGCGATCGAACCATACCGATGAAATGAGAAATATCTATTTTTTTGTGGACGTGTTTTTCACGTGTTATTAATAAATGAAAGTTACTAATTTGGCTTAATAAAATGTAAATACAAATATCACATTGCAAGATGAATTTTGGTTCAAATATATACATTTTAATTATCAAATTTATTAAACAGAAACATTTGTTTAGCTTTTATGAAGTGTTTAAAAATTGAGTTTCTGAGAAAAAAAGCTTGATATATGATAGTTAAATTGATTGTTAGTAATACTGTGTGGCAATGATGACAATGTATTATTCGTTCGCTCATAACATTTGCTGACTGTAAGTTATGTAAACATGATTTTCAAAACATAGACTGAAAAATCATGTTAGAGATCGTTCCCATGCTATTACCGTTGCTACACGAGGAATTTATATAGAACTCTCATTGCAATTTATATGTGGAGTAACTATTAAGTAGTAGCTTTTAAAAGGTTTAGGAGGACGAAAAACAATTTTGGATAAGTTTAGGAGGACTGTATATTAGCTCTCTATGTTCAATCCTATCCTCTCCTCGTCCCAATCTTCCATTCAAAACCGACCCGGATGACCCTAAACTTTTTGTCTTTGCAAAGTTTCCATCCGACTCGATGGAACTCGAATATAGCAATTTCAATGGAGATACCCGTAAACTTTTGGCAAAAGATGTTCCTTATTCATTATCGAGAAACTCGTGATGGAAAATAAGCGTTTTTTACTCGTGCATACATAGAGAATACAAAACATCTACTATATGTTTGAGTATATGTGAATACAGAATCATCGAAAATTTTACAACTACAATCTAGTGGAGGTGTAAACATACTTAGACTTCAAAGTGTGATAAAGCGATAAAAAAAAAACAAAGATAAGCGGTTTCGGGTTTTTCCATGGATGATCATCGATAAGATACACAACAGATATACAGATTTTTTCATGATGAAGAAATAGCTTCAGAAACAGACCTTTTAAAGGGGGCGTGCAGCTCCGGGACCCCATCTTCATTGCGTTTATCTTCGAACCATTTCACCACTCTTTTTCGAGGCAAATTTGTCACTTGGACAATACTGCCAATCATCGCATTCTGCATTATTCATAAATCCCAACATTAAATCAGCAACTAATCTTCAGATTCTGATAAAGCATAGCAATTTAGACAACAGCGAAAATCCAATGCTCTCATTAAGGGGAAAAATCTCGACATATCAATGACACCATAATGGAAGATAATACAAGCCTGACGAAATAATGCCCATGTAACATAGTATTGAACTATCAGTTTAGAGTAAATGGCTGCAATTGAATTTGAAAGAATCATCTGATATATAGAGAAAGATGTATTCTATCTGATATAACTTGTCAATGTAAACTAGGCTTCCTTGCCAAAACCGGTTTTTGCATCACAAATTACGAAGGAAAATGATATGCACAACAAGTTCTAACACTAAAAGAAAGCATATTAAGCCACTTTTCAACACTATTTGATTCAAACTATTACTAAACAAAAATTGCATCATTTTAAATTTAAACATATATTTATTTACCGTAGGTCTCTTTGATCTTTTATAAACTCGTTCGAGAGTATCTATGTGTACTTTCTTCAGTCTCTTCTGAGCATTCCAGCTGTGTCTCATAACATGAACTGGCACTTCTTTCTCTTTTTTGGATTTCACTTCATCTACAACTGGCTCATCAACTGAATCAATTTCAATTTCAACAGGGTTGGTTTGAGGCATTACTGGAATTGGTTTAGGCTCATCAGGCAAAGTGGCACTCATCATAACGAGATTGGGTGGAGGATCACGAAGCAAATCGAGGACAATTGCCCTATCGAGGCAAAGCTCAGCAGCAAGGTTTTTTATCTGAAAACAACACCAATTTCAATTTCAAAGCCGAAACAACTATGCAATCTGAACTCAATTCAGTGAAAACCAGCTTCCATAACTTCATTTTAAAGTTCTAAACCCAGAAAACAACAATCAGATAACTGCATTAACATGAAACAAGATGCTCACACCGGTTTTTGAACTGAAAATAACACAAAATTTCATTTTCAAAGCCAGAACATTATGCAATTGGAAATTGACTTCATAGAAACCTGCTTCCATCACTTTATTTCCAAGTTCTCAAGCTAGAAAACAGCAATCACGTAACTCATAAACATGAATTAAGAAGCTCCCACTGGTTTTTTATCTGAAAATAACTCAAATTTCATTTTCAAAGCCTAAACAATTATGCGATTGGAACTTAATTTAGTGAAAACCAGCTTCCATCACTTCATTTCCAAGTTTTAAACCTAGAAAGCCACAATCAAATAACTACATTAACATGAAATTAAATGCTTACACTGGTTTTTCGGCGTCCATTTTTCAAGGCACGAGCTAGCCTTCGGAACTGCCAATTCTTCAGCTTCACTGGTCTTTCTTCCTCCTCCTCATCTTCCTCTTCATCTTCTTCTTCCTCTTCATCCTCTTCAACATCAACAGAATCTTCAACATCATCTCCAGTTGAGTTCATCAATTCTACATCATCATCATCGCCAATTCCTAAGACATCCTCCAACTCACGTTGAAGTTTTTCAAAGTCTTCCTCACTTATATCATCATCAACATCATCATCCATGGACGCATCATCATTTTTAAGATCTTCTGCTAGCATACTAAACAGTTTCTCAAACGCATCTTCATCTATATCATCTTCCTCCTCCCTTGAATCTCTAACACTTGAACTTCTCTTCACAAAGTAAGACAAAGAAGCATAACAAAAAATCAGCACCTTCGAAACACAATCGCAGAACTCCATAACCGTTCAATTAAACACCAAATCCGATTCAAACATTATAAAAACATACACAGAGGATTTCAATTTTAGAAAACTGAGACAATAGAGAGTGTTACTGATGTCACTCGAAATTCTCTTTACAAAGTAAGACAAAGAAGTACAACAAACAATCAGCACCTTCGAAACACAATCGCAGAACTCCATAACCGTTCAATTAAACACCAAATCCGATTCAAACACGATAAAAACACACACAGAGGATTGAAATTTTACAAAAACCATACAACAGAGAGTGCTACTTCGATGCCTTACCTTCTTTTTCTTCAAAGAAGAAGAATTCGCGGAGTTTTGGCTTCGGCGGCGGGCAAAAGCGACGAGTGAGGAAGCAGGAGGATGACGTGGTAAAACTAGACTCGACGGCGGGAGATTTCCGGCGAATAATCGCTCGGGTTCCGGCGACGGCCATTTACAGTGAGCAGCAAATACCTTCAATGACGACAATGGAGTTGCCATTTCAGCTGCTCTTTTTGCAGTGAAAAGAATCTCATCCAAAGATATTCATCGGCAGTGGTTAAACGCACCGTTTTATTCTTCTGAATAAAAGCCTAATTGGGCCTTAAACTTTCTCGAGGTCAAGCCCATAAATTTGGCCCAAACAAATATCATATTTATCGGGCGGGCTTGGCCGGGCTCGGGCCGTCGGGTTTTTTTTAAAAACACCAACCCAAGCCTGGCCCAAGTCCATAATAAAAATTTCGGGCTCGGGCCGCGCTTAGAGAGTCAAACCCAAGCACGGCCAATGGCCCGTCACTAATTTTTTTATTTTATTTTATTATTAAATAAATTATAAAAAATTAAAAATCTACATAAATTTTACATATGATTATATAGTATAGTAAAATTCGTAAAAGTATAGTTAATAATTTATTAAATTAACATTAAAATGAAATATAAACTATTAAACATAATATAAAAAAATATAAAATAAGTATAGTTTTTATTAGTCGGTCGGGCTAGGACTTTGATACATATACCAAGCCTATCCCATGAAATTTTGGACTTTACCGGCTCGGGTCCGGGCCGGGCTTAATTAGAAAAATGATGTCCAAGCCTGGCCCATGGAGCCGAGTTCGGGCCGGGCCGGATGGGTACCCTCGCCCGTGAACACCTCTATTTAGGAGTGAGCTTTGGTTTAATCGGATTCAAC